>JASDQU010290597.1:0-10702 GCA_032191745.1 Picea mariana | reverse complement strand
CCCTGCGGTGACACAAAAAACACACTTGAGTTGATTCAAGCAGAATTTGTACTGACAACACCTTTGGAAGATGATTCACAAATCATCAAGATGTTGGGTGCGTTTCTTGGATCAAGCTATGAGGTCGTCCAAGTATGCAAGGATGATATGAGCCAGATTGTGAAAGATGTATGGCATAGCCCATTGGAAATTTGCACCAGCATTATTTAAGCCAAAAGGCATGACACGATATGAAAAAGTACCCTAAGGGGTAGTGAATGCGGTTTTATACTGATTGGCTGGGTGAATTTGAATTTGATTATAACCAGAGAATCCGTCCATGAAGGATAGAGCCTCTTGGCCTGCGTAGTCGTCGATAATTTGATCGATGAAAGGCATTGGAAAGTTTTCTTTGGGACATGCGTGATTGAGATCATGAAATTCCATGCAGATGCGGATAGTGCCCTATTTTTTGTTAATGAGTACAGGGTTGGAAACCCATGACTTATAGGCGATGGGGTAAATGAACCCGATAGCGCGTAATTTGTCAATTTCGGCTTTGATGGCCGCTTCTTTGGACGGGTGTAGCGGTCGTTGTTTTTGGTGAACTGGCATAATGTCGGGCCAAGTGTCGATGCGATGTTTGATGATAGAGGGATCAAGGCCAGGCATTTCTGTGTATGACCAGGCAAAAATATCTCGATATTCCTGAAAGAGGGATTTATAGGCAGTGATTTCCTGAGTGCAAGTAGCTCCAATGGTGATTTCCTCAACGATGCCATTTTTTATGGAAATGTTGATTTTAATGGTCGAGGAAATGTTGGCCATGTTGCCTTCTTCAAAACCATCAGGGGCAGAAATGGGGTTCTTGAACCAGTCGATAAGCCCTGAGGGGATAAAATATTTGGTTTTGACCGCGTAGATGGGGTGTTTGTTAGGTGGCATGAGGATTTCAGTGGGAAGAAGAGTGTTTGGTGGTGGAACGCATCCCATGGGTAGTCAAGGTTGTTTAAATCTTCAATTATTTCCTCGTCACAGTGGAAGTGACGAGAATATAAGGGGTTATAAAGAGTGATATCGATGACTGTTGTCATGTGGTTGCCTCCTGGTGATGAAGAAGTAGTGGGAACAATGCAAGGAGGTGGTGATGGTTCACTTGACATAAACCAAATGTTGAAGTACTGAGGAGTACCCGTGGTAGTTGGGTGTAAAATATCCATAGGGGAATGAGTGGGAGAGTTGGGGAGATTGGGAGGTGAATCCTCAGACAAGTCATCTAAGAACCGTGGAGGTGTTGGAAGGGCATTGGGTTCAAGAGAAATTACATGAAGAACCTCTAGTGATGAGGCAAGGTCAACTATTGACTCTGTGGGTCATTGAAGCAGGGTCAATTGGTGTTGCCTGTATTCAATGATCATAGGACACTGGTATTTAAAATGATCTAATGATTCACATAGAGAGCAAGGGAATCTCATACGTTCATTGACTGAAGTGGTGACATAACGAATGTCAGTGATATTTGTTAAGGAGGACATAGCAGGACTGGGGTTGCTCTGGAAGATTTGGCGTACTGCGGCTAATGTCTGCTGAAAGCAAGGTAGTGCTGGGAAATGGTGGGTATAATGGCCATATTCTAAACATATAGCGCAAGCAAATTTGGTTCACAACCCTTTACTACTGGAATGCGGGGTGGTAATGGCAGTACTAGCTATTGTGGTGAGTGTTGGGGGATTTTGATTGAGTGGAATCAAATTCCGTAACTCTGGTAGAGATGGGAAGTTGTTGGTTTGGTGTCCCTCTTTCTCACATAGTATGCAAGGAGGTTGGATGTGTGGAGGAAGTGGAGCTGTGGGATCCTTATTCTTTCACCTGCCCCCAGCTGTGGTAGGGGGTTTAGTGAGTGGGGGTGTAGGGGGTATGGTGGGAGTAACTATGGGAATTTTAATTGGGATTCCTTCTATTTGGGGGGGAAGGGATGGTCGAGGGACCATCTCTGGTGGATGTAAATAACAAACTGGAATTGCTAACACCATATTAGGTAGGGTAAGTGTTGTGACTACCTGGAAAGATTCTATGCCCGGTGGAGGGTAAAAGAAGGGGATTTGGGTGATGGATTGGGGGACTGTCTCCCAGACTGGGATATGTCCTTGGGGAGAGGTGAAATCGTGGACTGGTGGGGTTGAAAAGTTCACAGGAGGCTCTGGAGGGGGGAGTTCTGTGACTAGTGGGATGTCAGATATGATAGAAGCCTCTGTAGGATAAAGGGTATCCTTTGTGTGAGTTTCGTTAGATGATATGATGCAGACTTGATTGGAAGGATGAAGGAGCGGTGGTGCTCCATGGTAAGTTCCTAACAATGATGGATCTTTGAAAATTCCAGGACCCATCTCGACGAGTGGGTATGCGTCATGGCTCGTGTGGATGAGAGGAAGAATGTTATCGATGTTGGTAGATGGGTTAGGCTCGTAATATGAGACTTGATCAATAGTAAGGATATTTCCATTGTGGGGGAACATCATTGTCCGAAAGACGAAAAAGGCCACTGCCTTCATAGCGTACATGTAGCTATGACCAAACAGGATATTATAATCTAGTGGGGCATCGATAACTTTGATGTCGATGAGAATAGTCTTGCCTCTGAGTTCGATGGGGACATTTTGGAAGAGACCTTCAAGAGACGATGGTCATCCATCATAAGCTCGTAAGGTGATGGAAGAGGGTATGAGTTTGGGGGAACCAAGTTTCTGCCATATAGATTTGGACATAATTCATGTAGATGCACCTTCATCGATGATACACTGATGAACTGTGATGTTCTGTATTTTTACTGGTATTTGAAAAGCGATCAAGGTGGGAAGGCGAGGTTCTCCGCTATCGAGATCAAAGGTAATGAGTCGGGTATCTGTGGGGTTGACTGCCCCCAAGGTGGAAAGTAATGATTTCTGTTGAATGGGATAAGTCTGGAGGACCTCCAAAACTGACATGGCAGCCGGGGATTGTGCTAAGTAGTCTACCAAACTATAGTTATGAGTTGCCCTAGCCTTGAGTTGCCCTAGCCTATGGGTTGTGGACATTCCTGCGCAATTGGATGCGAGGGAAATGAAGAGGGGGCTCGACGGTAGGGAGAGGAATCACCAACGAGGGTCCCGTCGGTGCAGGTTTTGTCTTTGGAGGGATGGGAGGAGAATCAGTGGGTGCATGATACTGACGATTACGTGTTTGCAGAAGGATTTCTTCCTCACTAGTGAGGAGAATTGTGTGATCTGCTCGATTGTTTGGGTTGAGGTATTGTCCCACCTGAGGTGGGGGATGTTGTGTGTCCCATTGGGTGTTTATCACACCTTAGTGTGGAATAGGATTCTGCGGCACGGTAGGGGGGGTTGTTTCACATGTTGTTGTGGTGCCTGCTGAGGGGAAGGCGGTGCTGGAGGATGGGGTAGACTACCTAAGTCTTTCAACCATTTGAAATCAGTGATTTGGGGGAAATGATGAGTGTAATGGTTGAACTCACCACAAAGGGCACAAGGGAAGTTGGTTTTAACATTATTGTTACTTCTCCCTTGATGCCTATTATTATTTCCCCCTTGGGGGTTCTGATTCTCTTGGTTCTGGTTTCCCCCAATGGGTTGGTTTTGCTGGGGTTGATTCGCGCCTTGTCCTGGGTTGTTGTTGTTCTTGTTTTGTCCTTTCTTTTTGGCATTGTTCAATGGATGGGTTGGATTTTCCATATTTAGTTGTTTGAAGTTTTGATATTGCTGAACGGGAGAGGGTTGAACAAAATTCACCCCAGCATGAGAATGTGGGGGAGCCATGGGTTCTGGGGGACCAGGGAATGGGAAGTATGGATTCTGTGGGGGTAATGATCTGTAAGGTACATAGGAAGGCATAGTGCTTTCTCTAGTACTATAAGCTAAGGTAGAGGGAGTACCAGAACTCGTTTGAATAGGTGGATGTATGGCGGGTGTCAGTGGTGGCCCACTGATGGGTGGAGGCATAGAAACAGGGTATGGTTGTTGATAAGGGGGTGGGGGGTAATAAGAAGTTCCCCCGTATGCCGGTGGGTATTGAGGTGTTTCATACATTGGTGGTGGTTTGGGTTGTGGACCATGGTGAGTGGTGGTACCAATCAGTCTGTCTGTTGAGTGAGACATCCCAGGTTTGTCTTGGCCAAATGGCACAGGTTTTGGAATATCAAGAAGTACAGTGTATAAGTACCCTGACTGTGCATAGATGAGGTCATACTGTTGAGCCTTACTGATGGCTTCCTCTTCATATTGAGGGAAGGTGGAAGCTACATCCTTACCGAGGAGAGAGACAAGTGATCTAAGAAACCAGTCAAGACATTGTTGCTTGGTGGTTTCTGCTTTACACAAACTACATCACCTACACCACTCGTGAATGTGCTTAGTGATATGTGTGGCTGAGGTTTGTTTGAAATTAGAGAGTAGTTCTAGACCATTGTCATGGTGGATTGGTAGTTGGAAGAAGGTAAAAAATACTTTGGTCAAGGATTCAAAACTTGCATGGGACCCTGATTTTTCCTCTACATACCATTTGGCTGATGGGCCAGTGAGTGTGCGTTGAAATAATCGCAGTCTGATGGTGTCATCCATAATTCTATTGGAAGATAACTATAGGGGAAAGGTCATGACATGGTTGGTAGGTTCATCATCTGCCTTTCCTTCAAACCTGGGTATGTCTGAAGGTAGTTTGGTGGGCATTGCAGGCCATGTGGGAGCATGCAATATAGGATCATTGGTGAGTTGGCTTAGATCCAGTAGGTTGAGAGAGGCCAAATATGGAATCTGTAGTGGGGGGGGGAGGATTAGCTCCAACCATAGTGTAAGTGTGTTGTGAACCTAACCCTTGAGGGGGTCTAGGTGTTTTGGTACTTCCCCCTTGAGAGGAAGTTGGTCCCCCACTTCCGTGTAAAGGAGAGCGAGTGGACGGATGACCTTGGGAAGTGGACCCAAGTAATGTAGAACCAAGAAAAGTTGATCCTAAAACAATAGAACTCACAAGAGTGTGTGAAGGTGGTGCTGATGAGTGGGCAAGACCAAACACTCCCTCTAAGATAGGAAGGAGGTTTAGAAAGCATCATGAACGACGGGGATTCTATGGGTCCCCTATGATGTTTGACTAGCTGAGTGAATGTGTACAAATGGTGGTGAGAGTAATAAAGAGACACGAGCCTTTGTGTTGCAAATTTTAAACTTTACACAATATATATATCTGAATCAAAATGTAGTCAGAAGTGCATCATACATAAAATGTTTTGAAAAAGAAGCATATATGTGGATAAGTGGGTTTTGTCCACATGGGGAATCAAAATAAAACAAGTTCTCGTGTTCTAAAAGACGTAATGTCCTTCCTCTAAAATAGCACCGGACCTTCCAATAGTACTCAACAATGGGGTCTGAAGTCACCGGAAGAGAAACTAGTGAAGGATGAAATAATTGGTTATAATGAGGGGTAAAATGGGCATATCCTGAAAGAGCTGGTGATATTTCCCAATAGCCACACAAAATCCAATCAAGGTGCAATTTCAGCCCATAATTTCCACCTGGGTAGATGTCCTAAAATTTGGTCACTAGGTACCTTGATCAAAGTGCAACATTCAGATTTTTGGCCTAAGAAATGGGTCACGGGCTGGATCCCATCCAAGAGGTGGGTGCCTCAAGGGGGGATGCACAGAACAACCAGACCTCGACCTTCAAACCTTCATGGGTATCTCCCTACCTTATGGTATTAGGAACACTTGACTTGGAGGATTTTCAGTTCCCTATTTGACAACTTCTATGGTTTTGACAGTGTGAGAACTAGATAACGGGGAGTTTTTTGGATGCCTATCCCCGAAATCCTACCTAGACTTAAAAAAATATTTTGGCACCTCCTGTGGAGGAAAAATTAGTGAGTTTTTAGAAAAAATTTAGATGTAGTAGTTTTGAGAGGTTGGGGGTGTGAACCAATCTCGTTGAATTAAAATGGGAGTGGATAGTTTCATCAAGAAAAGGGTGGGGTGTTTTCGGAATCCCTTTGGAGGAAACTTATTTTGACCTCTACGTTTCAACAAGAAGCTATGTGAGTGATACGTGACTTTTGTGTGTGAGTGAAAGTGTGCCAATTTTTAGTGAATTAGATGTCACCTTGCTGCATGTGGACTTTTCTTGGTCCTTACAAGTGTTGATTACCTAATTAACTAAATGCTTTTGGTACAACCTTGCGTAATTCAAAAGTCCCTAGGAAGCTAGCATGTGGACATGTGGGTTCGTTACTATCCCTTTAACTCCCTATTGTGATGTAATCTAAGAAAGATTTGGAACTATCCTATATTGATCATGTGGGCATGTATGGGCCCATTACAAAACCTTTAAACTTCCCTAGTGATTTGATCTAAGAAAACAAATTTCAACACTCTCCTATCTTTGTAGCATGTGAGAATGTATGGGCCCATTACAATATTAGGATGTGTTTGAAAAAATAAACTAGGAGGAGTCCCAATAAGGGTTGTTGTCCTCTCCTAAAGGTTTTAATGTTCTTAAGGGAGGTGAAATCGTTTCCCAATCTTTTTTTTATTCTCAAGATCGCTTGGAGGCATGAGAGAAGAGCATACTGAGCGATTGTTATTCAACTTCTAGTCCCAATGCAAGTTAAATGTGATTAAAAATGATTTCAAATTTATATTGTGAGTCAAAACAAGCCATCCATGTGGTGAAAATGAAAGCAAACGAGGAAATTGATTTTAACCCCCTAAGAGCCTATGTGTTTTTGACTAGCCCCTTTATATGATGAGGGGACTAAATGTGGTGCAGTTTTAAAACATGCTTGAAATCATTTTTAAGAAGGCAAATGGCCTTCCCCACATCTCAACAACTTTACAATGTGATTTTTTTCACAGATGCACGGGTCTCAATGGAGATAGAGGTGCACAGAGCACATGTGTGCGAACAGAGACAAGTCAATAAGCACACATGCGTAGAAAAGAACTGTGGTTTAAGCACATGTACACACGATGCACGTCTGTGGGTCTAAAAACATGTGCATAGGTGACACATGGCTGAGAATGAAAAATCCGTATGGATTTCTCTCAATTCTCATTGGAATTGGATGATTGGCAGGTCGGCTTAGGCTGGTTGGTGCACCTACAAGTTAAATAAACTAAAAGAACAGCTAGAAAAACCCAAATGGGGTAGGAAATTGATACCTTTCCCCAGTGGAGTCACCAATATATTGCACCTCTTTCATCACCTTAGTGAGCAAAATAGAGGTGCTTGTAAGCTCAGTTGGGTTTGTTGAGCAGGACAGCTGCAAGAAAAAGGGTTAGAAAAAGAAATATAAAACAACAACTAAGAATTAAACTAAGAAATAAAACTACAACTAAATTTATAAGCATAGGGACATAGAGACAAAAAGAACAATGAGACCCATGTCACCAATGATAAGGCTGATATTAGTGAAAGAAAACACCGAGAAGCAAGGGGACTATGAGTCCCTTCTTCCTCCAAGGGAGGGCTCTTGGACCCCCACAAGTAAGATCTTCTTACAACTTTGAAAATGAAAATGAAAATGGTGAAAGAATTCTTTGCTAATCCACTCAAGGGGTGAGATGGATTGCCCAATGAAATGATGCAAATATACTCTTGGCAAGGATAGAAGATTCCTGAAGAGAATAATGGAAGCATAACTTTGCTTTGAATTCCTTGAAAAATGAAGTGTATCCATGGCCTTTTTATAACATTCCTTTGAGCTATTGTTCAACTAGTTTGTAGTGTGTAAAGAGACTAATTAGGGAATTTCTAGGTATTTGACCAACCATCCAGTCGAATCCAGTCCAGATTTGAGTGTCAAATCGGCTTGGGAGATGAACTAGAAGTGGGTGGGAGGCCAAGCACTCTCATAAAATCGTCATTTCTCAGATGTGCGGATTTTTGCGATAACAGTCACGCATCGTGCGCATGTGCAGGAATCTGGCGTTTATGTTTCACGCATGTGCACGTGCGCCCAGTGTCTTCATAGAGCCCTTCAATTTTTCACTATTTTGCATAGTTTTTGACCCTTTATGAATGATTTTGTATTAATTCAGGTCCATGGATGACTTCATAAATGTTTGACGATGTTGAATTCTTATAACCACTTGCGGACGAAATTTCAGTGATAACAACTAGCCTACTATATCCTAGCCTAGCCTAGCCTAGTCTAGCCTACTCTTCCTAGCCTAATATACCTAGCCTAACCTAGCCTACTCTTCCTAGCCTAGCCTACTTTACCTAGCCTAGCCTACTCTACCTAACCTAGCCTATCCTAGCCTACTCTACCTAGCTTACTTTACCTAGCCTAACCTAGTCTACTCTATCCTAGACTACACTACCTAGCCTACTCTACCTAGCCTAGATTACTCTATCCTAGCGTACTTTATCCTGGCCTACTCTATCCTAGCCTACTCTATCCTAGCCTACTCTACCTAGCTTATCCTAGCATAGCCTACTCTATCCTAGCCTACTCCACCTAGCCTACTCTACCTAGCCTAGCCTAGCCTGCTCTACCTAGCCTAGTCTACTCTATTCTAGCCTACTCTACCTAGCCCAGCCTAGCCTAGCCTACTCTACATATCCTACTCTATCCTAGTTGTTGCACCTCCTTCATCACCTTGGTGATAAGAATCGAGGTGCTAGCATGCCCAGTTGGGTCTGCTGAGCAGGACAGCTGTAGAGAAAAGAGTTAGAGAAAGAAAAACAAAAATAAGATTAAAAGTTAAACTAATAAAAACTAAAATCATGAGCATAGGGACATAGAGATAACAATAACAAAAGACCCATGTCACCAATGTTTTGAGGCTGATCTATTGATAAAAAAAAAGCACCAAGAAGAAAGGGGACTATGAGTCCCTTATTCCTCTAAGGCAAGGCTCTTGGACCCTCACTAGTAGCTCTTCTTACAACAAGTAAAATGAAAAATGGTGGTGAAAGAACTCCTTACAAATCCACTCAATGGTGAAATGGATTGCCCAATGTAATGGTGCCAATGTGCTCTTGTCAAGGATGGAGTCCTTAAAACAATATAGGCAGCATAACATTACTTTGAATTCCTTGAGAAAATGAGGTGCATTCATGGATTTTTATAGCATTTTTTTGAGCTTTTGTTCAACTACTTTATAGTGTGAAAAGAGGCCATTTAGGGTATTTTTAGGTCTTTGACCAACCCACCATTTGGATCCAGCCTGGATTTGGAGGTCAAATCGACTTGGGAGCTGAACCATAAGTGGTTGGGAGGCCGACCACATTCATAAATGCGTTGTTTAGCAGGTGCGCGGATTTTTGCGCTAACAGTCACGCATCGTGCACATATGCGCGCTTTCTACATTCATGTTTCGCGCATGCACGTGCGCGCCCAATGTATGCAAAGTGTTATTCAATTTTTCACTACTTTGTATACTTTTTGCCCTTTTTTGAATGCTGTGACATTAATTTAGAGCCATGAATGACTTCATTGTTGTTTGACAATGCTGAGTTCTTGTAACCATGTGCGAATGAAATTTCAGTGATAACAAATGCCCCCTGATGGATGAGGTTAGGAGCATACGTATAGCCGAAATCCATCAATGTTTCTTCTACTGAGAATGTTGTTGTAAGAGAGAGTAATAGTGTGAGTGTCCGAAGCGATCCGTTGGAGGGAAAAATGAACCGATAGGACCTGACCTTCCATAAGGTGTGTAAAATATTAAATTGTGTACAAACGAGGCGGGCATGCCCCATGCTCGTGTCATGTAACTCTGAAAAAGATGATGGAAACGTTGGTGTAGACAACTGCAGTGCCCTCAGGGGCGGTCATGATAAAGGCAAAAGACAATTCTGTAAATGAACATACTCTGAACAGTAGGCAGTGATCGCGGTAATAAGTAATAGCGATTATGTGAGCATTGATAGCCCAACCAAGTTCAAAGGTCTTCGGAAAATGAGAGAAATAACTGCAATAGTCGGAAAGTAAGACCCACCGTAACACGAGAAAGTGTTGGCATTGAATGTTATGGGGGCCAACGACAACAGGGAGCAATGGTGTTTCACCCTGTGTCGTCTGAGATCTCTCATTGAATGAAGAATGAGAATCAAGATACTGTCACCCTTCCGAAAAATTGTGTTGATGTCGACAAAAGGGGAACATGACTCCCAGAAGAAAAGGGCTTTGTGGAATCTACTGAGGTGAGGAAGTGGCAGAGGTACATGGACGAAGCCAAGAAGTGGGAAGACTCAAGACTACCCTTAGTTGGAGGATGTATGAGATAAAAAGTGGTTGCAACCGTGTAACGAGGGAGAGTGTCAGGGGGGCGACAAGACCGGTGATAAGTTGTGCCAGAGGCAGGACAAAGTGAACAAATGCAGAGGGTAGAGGTAAGTGACATGTGGGGTACTCTGAATGTATGGACGATGCCAACAAGGGTAGATGATGAGTAATGCTCCAACCAAGGGTGACATGGGTTGCGTTTGGCCAAAAGGAGGGAAGAAGGTCGCCAAAGGTGACGACAAAAAGATAATGAAATGAATGGAAATAAAGGTGTTTGTACAATAAATAACGAATAATTTGGGGAGAAATATACAAATATAGAAACGGGTGCCCCAGTGTGATATGGGTGGCCCATGGAGAGCAGAATTTTCTTGGAAAACTGATGAAGGGTGGGGGCCCCATTGGTGAGTTTCTGTAGGAGGTAGGTGAAGTGAAGGTAGGTTCG
>JASDQU010290594.1:0-14463 GCA_032191745.1 Picea mariana | reverse complement strand
GAGGTAGCAGCCTCATCTGGGTTGTAGCTTAGATAAAATAAGAATGTAAAGAGGAGTTGGAGCTTGCCTTTCATTCATAAGAATAAGAGGTTTTTCCCTTTTGGGTTTCTTCATGAAAATCATTGTCACTGTTTCATTTATGTGATTGTATATTTATTAGTTAAATGTATTACTACAAGTTAAATGCTAAAGGCATGATTTATTGATTAATAATTAATCTTCTTATAAAATGAAAGAAATTTTATACAACTAATCCACCCCCCCTCTCAGTTGACTTATCCTATACAATAGATGTTTGATGTCCCCGCATAGTATTTGAGATCATCCATGTTTGCATCAACGTTCAATATAATGGATGTCTCATTGTCATCATTCTTCATTTCCATCTATAGAATCTTTTTCAGAACTCTCTTGAAATTTCATGCCACTTCCAATACACCCATCACACACGTCATCTTGCACCGACCCCACATAGTGAGCAGTGAATGGGGCCAACGTTGAAATTTCTTCAAACTGTGCATGTATGTGTTGAAATTTGACATGGTTAGACTAGACCCATGCCTTGATGGTATGGGAGGGTTTCAAGACTCAAGGATGTTTGATGTCTCCACATAATATCTGAGATCATCCATGTTTGCAACAAAAATAATAATGGGTGTCTCATTGTCATCATTCATTTTTTCCATCTATAGAATCTTTGTTGGAACTCTATTGAAATGTCATGGAACTTCCAATTCACCCACCACAAATGTCATGCACTGACCCCACATAGTGAGCAGTGAATGGGGCCAATGTTGAAATTTCTTCAATATGTGCCTGTATGCATTGAAATTTTGACATGGTTAGACTAGACACATTCCTTGACGGTATGGGAGGGTTTCAAGACTAAAGGATGTATGATGTACCGACATAATCTTTGAAATCATCCACATTTGCATCAACATTCATCATGATGCACCTCTCATTGTCATCATTCATCATTCCCGAAACTATCTTGAAATTTGACATGGAACTTCCAATACACCCATCACAAATTTCTTCCACCGAACCCACATAGTGAGCAGTGAATGGGGCCAATGTTGAAATTTTTTCAATCTGTTCCCGTATGCGTTGAAATTTGACATGGTTAGACTAGATAGTTGCCTTGATGGTATGGGAGGGTTTAAAGACTTAAGATGTTTG
Organism: Picea mariana; assembly: GCA_032191745.1. Taxonomy (NCBI): domain Eukaryota; kingdom Viridiplantae; phylum Streptophyta; class Pinopsida; order Pinales; family Pinaceae; genus Picea; species Picea mariana. The sequence goes on along the minus strand of JASDQU010290594.1, from coordinate 13,281 downwards.
ATGTCCCCACATAATATTTGAGATCGTCCATGTCTGCATCAACGTTAAATATAATGGATGTCTCATTTTCATCATTCGTTATTTCCATCTATATAATATTTGTCGTAACTCTCTTGAAATGTCATGGCACTTCCAATAAACCCATCACCAATGTCATATTGCATCGACCTCTGACAATGAGTAGTTAATGGGGCCAACGTTGAAATTTCTTCAAACTGTACATGTATGCGTCAAAATTTGACATGGTTAGACTAGACACATTCCTTGACAGTATGGGAGGGTTTCAAGACTCAAGGACAAATGATGTCCCCACATAATCTTTGATATCATCCATGTTTGCATCAACGTTCATAATGGATGTCTCATTTTCATCATTCACCATTTCCATATGTATAATATTTGTTGGAACTCTCTTGAAATGTCATGGAACTTCCAATTCACCCACCAAAAATGTCATGCACTGACCCCACATAGCCAGCAGTGAATTGGGACAAAGTTGAAATTTCTTCAATATGTTCCTGTATGCGTCAAAATTTGACATGGTTAGACTAGACACATGCCTTGACAGCATGGGAGGGTTTCAAGACTCAAGGATGTATGATGTCCCCGCATAATATTTGAGATCATCCACATTTGCATCAATGTTCATCATGCACGTCTCATTGTCAATGTTTTTCATTCCCTTCTATAGAATTGTTGTCAGAACTATCTTGAAATTTGACATGGAATAGACTGTCCATGTCAAATTTCGGTGCATGTCAAATGTGAACAGAGTGTCCATGTCAAATTTCGGTGCATACAAAAACATTTTGAAAAAATTTCAGCATTGGCCCCATTCATAGGTCATTGTTGCCCATCATATACTCTATCCCTAGTACAATGTCTTTTAATAGTTGTTTCCTTTAAAATTCGACCGAGAAAATTAAAACAAAACGAGGACAAGATGAGATGATATATAGAGTGGGTCTGTGAGTGATATTTGCGTATAAAGATGAATGAATGAAATTCTCTTGGTTTTGAGAATAATTTATTCTCTACTAAACAAGGAATTTATTCTCTACTAAACAAGGCCAACCACATGAAGGTGGAAGCTCATATGCCCCCCCCCTCACATCACTCTCAATTCCCCAATACCCAATCTATAAAATAAAAAAAAGCAAAAGCAACATAGTAATCATGCATAGAAACTACCAAAACAAAAATGAAATAAACTTAAAAACATGTAATTAACCCACATAAAAAATGATTTAAAGAGAATAATTCATACAAATTAAAATATCTAGTTACGTACCTCATCGACCAATGCAACATTTGTATCATCCTTCTTCTGTATCTTCTTCTTGATCATCTAACTCGACATCTATATCAACATCCAGTTCAGAAAAAATGTTGAAAGGATTGATGATATCATCATCATCAATGTCATTTTCGAGCATATCTTCATCGATGTCATCATCAAGAACTGGCGCATTGTCTCCTACGTCTGGTTCATCTTCTTTGTCTTCTTCATATGTCGACCCATATTCTTCCTACTCTATATCTACATCATCTTCTTCTTCAATACCATATTCTTTATCTACAGTATAATTTATTGTCCTTCCTCTTGGATCATATCTAACAACAAATGACCAATCCCTCTTACCTGGAACCTTTGAGTAAAAGACTCATCCACATTGACTTGGAAAAACATAGTGGTCATTTTCTTTTTCAAAAAATGTTTTTTTAACCATCGGAAATCCATTGGCATGTTGAATAACGGTTCTTTCCTCATCATGTTCATGCATTCATAACCTATACCATTTGACATCGAACAAAACTAATTTGAAGGAATTAATGTCACACTCAATTATTTCATTCAAAACCCATAGTATCTATTTTCATATTTTCGAGGACATCTGTCACTCCTAGAAGAAACATTAGTGACCTGGAATATTGTAGTTATCCCACTATCAGAAGTTTTTATGGTTTCATCCAACTGTTTGATGTGAAATTTATGACCATTGCACCACATAGCCTTATGGTGTTTCAACTGCAATATGCTAGACATGTAAAAGATGCATTGTTAATTAATAATAAACAAATTTATATAACTTGGAAAGTATAATATGAAAAAAATGCACCTACAGTCACATTAATATAATATAAAATAACTGAATAAAATGGGTGAATTTGCTTGCCTTTCCATTTTTCAAACAATATGATAAATCTGTTTCCCTCTGCGTAACATTAAAATCTCCATTACAACGAGATTCTCTAACCAATTCAAACATTTCTTTCCATGATAACCTATCACCATGACGTTCTTTACATCTATCAATCCATACCTTCATCTAGTCAAGATTGTTTGCACTGTATAAATGTAGTGCAACCCAATCTTGAGCAACTAACTGAACAAAAAATCACAATTCACCAATATCAAATATTGGTTATAACCATGGTAAATATTAATAAATGATGAAAGAATAAATATTAAATGAGTATAATCATATACACAAAAAAAAATGAAAATTATATTTATTAAAAATATCCACAATTTAATTACCTCTCACTTTTTTCATTGTACCTTTCCCCAACAGTTGCTCCCTTTCAATTTTTTTGATGGAGTTTACATCCCAAATGCAATCCACTACATGCATAGCTTGTGTTACTAATTTAGGAAGATACTGACTAATATACACCATGGATTCATATAGCATATACACCTCCACCATAGAACCCTCAGGACATGCTCTTTGTCTAACCAAAGCCTTCAATGATTTCAACTGCCTCTCCACCATCCACATTGACCTTGTGTGTATAGGTCTACACATTTCAATCTCCTCAACTTGGTGTATGAGGTAGTGTTCTTGTGCATTGAAAAATACTGGAGGTAGATACTTCTACATTTCACACATTAGTCGAATAATTTCTCTCTTCCAATACTTTATACCATCTTCATGGATTTATTTCAATGACAACCATCTACAGATCATGATGCAAGAAAATAACATGTTTCAACAAAACATAATACATATTACATTACAAGTAAAACACATGTCATTAAGTACAACAAAAAATTGAATTTTTTTTTTTCTTTGCATATATATTGTAGCTACTTACCTCATGTATTTTCCAATATCATATATAACTTGGTTGACGTTGTTTTCAAAGTTGTTTGGGAGAGATATAGGTAGAACATATTGTAACAACAAAAACGAATCATTATTTGTTCAAAACTAGACAAAAAAAAAAAAAATCTCAAAAAATCTATATGGCCAATATATAAATATGAATACTAAAATAATTAATTACCTTAATGAAGGTATGTCAATCATGTGTTTTTACCCCACCAAATTCACCTTTCTTCATTAAGATATTCTTTATGTTTGAACAAAAAACCTGTGGGAAATTTAATTTTTTGAATGACCTCTTTTACACCATTGCTTTGCTTCTCTGTTAATAACCGTGGAAGGTTATTTTGCTATCCATCATTATTTGATCATATCACACTTTTCATTGCATGATTGGCTTCCCGAATGTCATTACAAATTTTGACAATTTTTTCTTTATCCCTCTTGCCATCTATGATTTTCCATAATGTTTCACTCACATTTTTCCTAATAATCATTGTATCAAATAAATGAACTATTTTTAGGTCCTCATAGTAAGGCAACCTCATGAATTGAGTGGGATAAAATTTCATTCCTCGTGGAAGCCCAATATTACTACCTTCACGATGACGACATTGATGAAGCATAAAAAAAATCAGAACACTATTTATCAAATGCGGCAAAATAAAATTAATAATTAGAATAAAATTTCAAAACATGATTCCATTTACGATACATAAAAAAATGCGTACCTCGAGGATTAATTCTATCATATGCCAACTTCCATAGGCGAGGTTTCATTCTTTGTGGTTTTAGTCCAATCTCTTTTTTCCCATTGAAAAGATCTTTTTTAGTAGTATGATACATATGGTTCTTAGAGAGGAAGTGTATATATTCATCAAACACCTCCTTTCCTAAACTTTTTGACCGATGAGATTTCATATTAGGACCACAAACTGGACATGCAAATTTACCCCTTGTTTGAAGACCTGTAACAAATGGATTAATGTGAATTATTAATATACAAAATGATTATTTAAACAACATGCATGATATATTCAATTAATTATATATTGTTCAAGCGTGCAATATGGAATGTTACATACCACAAAAATGTGTTAGTCCTGGGGCATCATGAATTGTCCATAAAAGTATTCCATGACATTGAAATCTCTTCTACCCAATTGGTTTACAAATGTCATACATCGTGATGCCCTCCCATAACTTTAGTAGCTCGTCGATAAGAGGCTCGATATACACATTCATATCTTTAACTTGGTACTTACCTAATTTTTTGAAATTACACACAATTACTGCTATGATATGTATATATACATAAATAAATAAATAAAATATGTTATGCAAAAAAAAGAGAAAAAATAAAATTTTACATTCGAAAAATTAATGTAAACAAATACCTGGAATAATCATTGTCAATATTATGTGCTCCCTATTTATTGACATCCAAGGAGAAATTTCATTGTTGATAACAAAAATAGGCCACACTGCGTAAACTGACCGAAGCTCTCCAAATGGATTAACACTGTCAGTTTTCAATGAAAGCTTAACATTACGAGGTTCATCTGTAAATTTTGGCCATTTTGCAGCAATTTCCTTAAATGCATAACCATCTGCGTGCATTCGAAAAATGCCATCTTCAATTCTCTTTCATGCATGGTAATCCATAAACTATGCTATGCTTTGGCACCTGAACAATTGCTGCAAATGTGGAATTATGGGAATATGTTGGGGAACCTTTCGAGGGACCATTTTTGTTACTTGATCGGTTTGATATCTACTGGTACCACATACCAGACATTTTGTTTTCGACGCATGTTGTCCATAATATATAATATGATCATCAGTACATGCATCTATACTTTGATACTCCATTTCGATGTCTTTCATAATGGCATGTAAATCTTGATATGTGCGAGGTAAAATATTTGACGAGGGTAACAAAAATTCACCTAACAATCTAAAACATAAAAAATAAATAGTTAATGTAAAGAATAGTAATTGTAAATATTGCATTTCTATTTTACACATTACTTGACACTAAAAAAAATGGGGAAAAGTCAACCTTTATGTAGATGTGATGAAACATATCACATACCTTAGGATCTTTGTCATACAAGTGTTCGACAAATGATTTGTAACCTTTAAGTTCACCAGCAGCAATGTAGTGGAGAGAATATTTTCTCTTGACCCTTTATAAAGTCATTTATTTTCCTTTTCAATCAGAGGTTCATCATAAATACCATCACTATTGTCCCCATGATCCTCATCTAGATGACCGAATAATTCTTGGATTATTTGATTTGTCCCATCATCTTGAATTATGTTATTATTGTCATCTGCTTCCATGGGATCATTAACTTGATCTTCATTGTCTGCTTCAAGTTCTTCATCTTGTACAAGCTCATTTCTTCTACTACTTGGTTCTTTGTGCATAAAGGTAGGGGGGAAATCTAACTTTATAATTACAAACAATCATGAAAAATTAGTGCATGTATTAAACAATATAAAAGTTTGAGAATACAATAAATATTAAAACAGATAATGTATGTGTGTGTGTGTGTGTGTGTGTGTGTGTGTGTGTGTGTGTGTATAGCTAATTACCATGGGACAATATTCATTTGATCCCCCATCCATGTGCCCATATTTTCTACATTGTTTTTTAGATGTTGCTATTAAAACTCTTTTGGGGCATCTAGCACACCAATTTTTGCAAGGGAAATAACATTTACCGTCACCCTTTTCAACCTCTTTAAATTTTTTCCCACCTCTAATGTTTTCTGACATTCTTCCCCACGGACATATATGAAAAAAAATACATGTTTTTTGTTCACCAAGAAGATAGGCTTATACCCTTTTTGAACTGTCATTATTATAGAAAACTTGTCGCAACATCCGTAAAATGAAACATATTTATAGATTTTATAATGTCGCAATTCCGACAATAGTTGATCAAGTCAAATTTGACTTGGTCAAATACTCGGTGACCGTTGGGGTAGGAAAAGCCTAGTGTCCATAACGTCGCAAGTGTGACGAATATTTCACCAACGTCGCAAGAGAGATGAAAATGCAACGGTGTCGCAAGAGCAACGTCCTTCTAATTTATTTATTTTTCGAATATGTACTAGTGCAAGTTTTTGTGGAAGATCTAAGGCTATGACATCAAGAACCTGAGCCAGTTTTAAAGAGTTTTCTAAGGCAACATTTGAGAAAAGAAGAAAGTTTTTTGAGGCAATATTTGAGCAAAGATCCAAGTTTTTTGAGGAAATTTTCTAAGGTAAGACAGTGAATTCTGAGGCAGCCTAAAGCTGTGCTTGCAGAGATATTTTAGGTTGAATCTCATAGAGATATGTGAGGCTTGTTTGAAATATATCTGAGGAAAAGAAGACAAAAATTTTAGGAGCACAAGGGAGGACAAGATGATGGTATAAGGATGATTTTGAAGTCTATCTTTATGGGCATATTAAGGCTTGTTCTGAGGCCAATTCTGAAGAAAATTCCAGACCTTTTCTAAGGTTAAAAAAGGGAATATTTGGAGCTATGATAAAGGGAAAATCCGAGGTAGATATAAAAAGGAACTTCAATAGAAAATGGGCAATGAAGATCTGAGGTAAACCAACAGATCTGAGGTGAGTTTTGAGGTATGTCTGAAAGCATCTCACATGTCTATCATGGGGTTTTTCAGGTGAAGTTTGAGGGAAAAGTTTGGAGCCATATTTTTCATAAAACAAGAAAATATTAAGGAGCAACTAGACCAAACTTGAGATTCATCTTGAGCACAAGTTTCAGGCTTGCTACAAAAAGTTTTTGAAAACTTGTTTCAAGAATGATTCTTGGCGTGAATTTTGAGTGTGTGCTATAAGTGCACCTTAATCAAGCTCTAGTGGACATCAAGGAGACTAGACTTGCAACTTGTGATGTGCAAGGTTTCAATCCCTTGTCACTATTCGAATTATTTTCCTTTGTGGAAGAAAGAAAAGCAACTTTATCCACCTCAAAAGAAGTCAAGGAATGCAAGCAAGAACAATGAGGAGTTATTTTCTATCTCAATCTTCTCATGAAGACCAAAATCAAGACTGAGAATGATTGTAGACAAAGTAAGTCTTGTACTACATTCCTTATTTGATTTCATCATTACTCTGTAGTAGCTTGCATTTTATAATGAAGGGTATTATCCCTAGTATGGGATCCCTCATGACTTGGACCATGATCCCTGGTGTGGGAGTCCGATTTTTTCTTGGTTAGTTATTATACTAGTACAGGAGGCCATTTTAGTTGTTATCCCTATGGGAGGCCATCTTGTTTATTATTCTAGTACAGGAGGCCAAATTTCTTATTTCATTATTGAAGTGCCATGATCCCTGGTATGAGAGTCAAATTTTTTTCGTTGGTTATTATCCTAGTACATGAGGCCGTTTTGATTGGTATCCCTAGGGGAGGTCATCTTGGTTATTATCCCAGTACGGGAGGCCAACAAAGTACTATAGAGGTAGTAGAGGACCTGAGAAGACATGGGATGTCTCCAAGATAAGAAAACAGGAAAGTGATGATGTTAAAATTTTCTCCAGGGAAGATTTTTATCCTTTAGACTTTAGAGGGAGTCACTTGACTCAAAAGGAGTCAAACAAGCGAGAAGAACGAAGAAAAAATACCTTCTCCCCCTTCAACATTTCAGAGGGAGAGAAGAAACAATACCTTCTCCCCCTTCAGTAGTTCAAATGGAGACAGTTGTTGATCCAATTGATCTCGTAGCTCCAGTTGATGTTCCAAGAGACATTGCAATAGGCCAAAAGAGGCCTGCATGGGCTCGATAGAATTTGCAGGAGGAAGAGGGACATACAACTCCTCATGGTACATTCCAAGAGAGAAAGAGACCACATATATTTTCGAGTTATGTTTCAGAGACCACATATATGTTTCGAGTTATGTGTCCCTAGTGGTTGAGCACTAGAGGATGTGACCTTGCTATATATTGTTAGAGAGTAAGACTTTGGTAAAACCCTAATTTGTGTTGTAAAGGGTACAAGTCAGCCCCACCATGTAAAGATAATTAATATTGTGTAAAGATTAATTATATTTCTGATTTTTACAAGTCGACCCTATTGTGCCAATAGAAACATCTATTTGATGTGCTAGGTCTTGTATAAATAAGAGATAGATTCCCATTGTGGATCATCTCTCTCACACACTCAACGCATGGTCTGAAATTGTGAGTTGTAATTTAGGGTGCACTTTTCTAGGTGCCATCTTTCTTAGTCATAGAAGCACCCTATTGTGTGCTCTAGGGTTTTTGGTGTGGAGGATCTTCTCTTGGAAAATATAGAAAAAGATTGTTGGGTTTTTCCCTTGATTGAGAAGGTTTTTCCTAGGATAATTTATGGTGTCTTTTAGGTAGGGTTATTCTTCTTGTCATCTTGGTTTACTGCAGCTAGTGCATTGTACTACTGCATTGTTATGGTTGTATCTTATGCTAAAACAAAAATAAACTACATGCATTTGAGCTAAGAATTCAAAATTCAACAAAATCCCCTCACTCACTTTTGAAAAATGAGGGTTAAAAAACCAAAAAAATGATTAATTGATGCAGTAGTACGATAATTTTCAAATTATCGAAATTATCGCGATAAATACCAACGATATTATCGTTGAGTTGGGTTCTGGCGATAATATTGTGATAATTCTGATATTATCGCAATACGTGCAACACTGTTGGAAACAATTCAATTAGGAGTCCTAATTTTTAGGAATGTAGATTGTGTTTTGTTTCAAGTGAGATTGTTCTTTGTGACAACATTTGTGATTAGGATGGGGATAGGGTCTAGTAGTTGAGCTTCCTTTTGATATACTGATGCGTTAGTATTTACTAATATGTTGATACCTTTAGGGTGACAAATGTACCTTCAACTGTGATCGAGTATGTATACATTGCTTTGTCAATTGATGGGATTTTAGTTTTTTCGATGATAGGTAAAATTTCATTCATAATAACAATTTACATGAAACTTTCCAAATGAGTTGAGAATCAAGATTACATGAAACTTTTTGAAACAATGGGTGTAATGATATTTCTATTTTCAACATCGCTCCACTTCTATGGTACGCTAAATAGAAGGAAGAACGATTTTATCTTAATATCAAAACTAGTTTAATTTACACCAAAACCTAGTTTGATATACTAGCACCTACATACATAATATTTGTTAGTTTCATGTATTAGCACCTAAATTCATAAAATATGCTAGTTTGACACACTAGCACATAAATTCATAGTTTCTTTAACGAGGTCTCAACTTAAGTGCTATATTGATGTCGTGCATGACATACATAACAATTGCTACTTGAGAAACTGGGATTTGAGCAGGTTAGGTTTTCCACATGCAAGATGGTCTTTATAGATAGTTACCAACTTGGTTGAGAAAATTGGCACAACATCACAGTTGCATTATCCATAGAGAAAAGAAAAATCCTAGTCTAAACGTTCTACGAAATGAATCTTTTCCGGTGATAATTTTTGGGGACTTTTGCCCGAAATCCAGTGAGAAATTGTTAGATCTACATATTTGAGTGCTTATTTCTATATAATCTGAGTGCCCCAGGTGTTTTTCAGCATGTTGAATTGATTTTTGTGTTCATAAATGGATTTTAAACAACAACAAAAATAGTGATTTCGTGCAGATTTATGTTGCCAGATTCTGACGAAAAAATCTATTTTATAGAACAATTAGACAATGCCAAAGGTAAATTAAATGGTTAGAACCTTGAAACAATTACATTCTTTTGATGTTGTGCATAATATAATATTTCTATACTTGGTTATTGACCAATGACAATAGTGAATTCTAAATATGAAAATTGGACTATAATAATATAGTAGCAGATTGACAGAGTTAACTACTTTGTTGAGCATTTGAATAGCGTTTCTACTTTCAGATAATTATTTCACTCAAAATTTTATCAATCTCAAGTCATTCTCGCAGTCTTATCAATCAACATATAAGGTGGCTAGACGTTCCAAATGGGGGTAGAGGGATGTCCAGGTATCCTTTACATTAGAAAATGCACCCATCCGATGGGTCATGGCTCAGAGATGTTCGGGATCCACCCCCTTTGTCAGCTATGTTTCCTACTGTACCCACGTCTGTGTGATGCAGGAAATGCAAGGGGCATGTATCGATGGTACACTGTTTGACTTGTAAACAACATTGCGAAAATTTTTAGAGGCTATTATTCCTCATTTTGTTATTTTTTCTATTTTCTTGAAAGATTTACCAAGTTAAAATCAATTTACTTTCTTATAAAATATATAAAAACCTTAAAAAATTATAAATTTTCAAAAAAATTGCTTAGTATTTAAAGTCCACATTTTGAAGGTTATAAAGATTTTCCAAGGATCTTATGCTAGCAACGAAAATGTATTTCCTTAAAAGGTTATAATAATTCCTTTTGTGCTTCATTTTTCTCTAGATCAATGGGTTTTGATGCCTACATTTGTAGAGGATGTATATCAAGGAAAAATAAAAGAAAATGATGGATTTACATTATAATGTTAATATTTTCAAGTTATAAAACATCTAATTCACATAGAGTTGGGAAATAACCAAAACGAGAGGCACTAGAAATCTACGACCAGTAATCATCATTTTGATTTTTTTTTCTCCGGGAAATTCCGAGCGGGAAACTCACCCGATACTTCCCCAAATTGTGGATGATATGGGATGCTAAACTGTGACCCTAGGGACACAAGGATCGAACCCGTGACCTCTCCCTGAACTGAGAGAGTGTGTGGACGTCTTACCATCTGTGCTATCCCATGCGGCTTAATCATCATTTTGATTATTTGGTATGATTGAGATTTTGTAATCGAAAGTATTTGTTGTCTCCTTTTTAAGAGTTTGATGTTTAAGTTAATTAAAATTCAAAATCCAACTAAATTCAATATTAACCATAAAATAACAAGTGGTTATAGAGTTTATTTTTTCTTGGGAATTTATAGAAAAAATACTTTTAGAAGTTCATTTTAAATGTGCAATTATCTAAACTATTTTTTTTTATAAAAGTAGCTGGCATGCCTTCTACATTAGTAATTGGTTCAATGTATTGATAAGGACTAGTAAGAGAATAAAATTTTTGACGAGACGTGTGATTAATTTATGTTGATATTTTTTTCAAGGAAACGTTTATGGGGAAACCCAAGGGATAATTCATCACATTTGTGGATAGCATCGTTAGTAAACCTGTTGACATAGATTAGTGTGCCTAATTTATAGAGATTCAAACTAGACACATGTTAGCACATAACCAACAAAATCGTTCACATTGATACGTGTGATAAATATTTTGTTCATAGTTTATAAAATAGGTGGACCAAGTTGTTACCACCTCTCACCGAGGGGTAACTAGAGGACATCACTCTTCATGATCCACATTGCAGACAGTAATCCCATAGTTGATGATCAACATTCTCCATAGACAACAACCCCTCAGATGCCTCCCCCCTTATCATTGTGCATCTCATTCACTTGATCAGTATGTCCATCTGACGATGGTGGTCCAACACACATGAGGTACATCAATCATTGCTTCATACAAAGTGTTACATTTAATGCATTAGTAATTTAGGTGAGGATCATGGGTTGAAGTCAGATGATGGATCATGATGTTTGGAAGTTATGCATTTTTCCTTGTTTCACATTGGTGGCCATTGTATGTGTCCTAGTCCAGTGTTGTCACTCTTGGGTAAAAGGGTACTACCAAGAGATCTTGATAGGGGTATCATACAATTCATGTCCATACTTAACACATTCCATCCATATTCCTTCTATTGTCCTATCTTCAGGAAATGGCTGTTACATGTACACCAAAAAATTTTGTACCTTCATCTTCCTATGAGAAGAAGGGGTTAGAATGTGTGAGGTTGATGAAACTAGTAAAAGAATGGAAAATGAAATGGGATGACAAATGATAAATCAAAATCCAAAGATAAGATTTATCTCTAGCCCATTTCTATGAGGCCATCATCCCAAGTCCTATTGCGTTGAATGCATATCAAATTAAAAGGACTTCATTGAATTTCAAATAAAAAATGCATAAACCTCAAAAGGGTCTTGCAAAGAAATAAATTAATATCAAAATGCAAGAATAGGAGTTTGGAAAGAAACAACTCCAAGGAAAGGGTAACACAAAGCACCACATTCCCCCTCTACACAGACGCTCACGGAGATGAAACCACACTTGGCCTTGCATGCTAATGACATCATGACCATGAAGTAAACCCCAGGCCATATCATTTGCTTATACTTACACTTTGATTGGTTTCTTGGGAAATACTCTACTTGGGTACTGCAACACCTAATAGGGTCTTATGATGGTCCTCCATACTTAAAATTAGCAAATTGCATAAATTCTTAAGCTAGTGTGAATTTTGTAGAATATACCTAATGTGAATTGCTTATGTGGATTTTATATTAATTTGTGGCTTAATTTTTTTTATTCTAATGGCTCTTGTATCTCATAATGGTTGCGCTAAATTGATTTTGTGGGCCTTGCTTGATGGTGCACACCCGTAGAGATGGTCCTATGTAGGATGTCTTGATTCTTTTACCTTGGATGATTCACATTGTATGGAGGACGTTGGGGTCTTGATGATGAGAATTGGGATACTTGATGACTAGGCATCCCTTTCACACCCTTCAACACCTCCTAGACCTGGGATGTTGCACTAATGTGCTAGGACATTGCACTTGCAGTTGTACATGCCAGATAGAGCCCTTGATGAAATCATGCACCCTTTGAGAACATTATGGCTTGGACTAATTATGTGGCATGTAGTGATGATGGTATACCCCTTTGGAGGGATGACAGATCCCTCCTCCTTCATGGTGTTGGCATTTTCACCTGGAATGTTTCACATCTAAAGGATGATGTCATGCTTGGAGTGATGTCTCTTTTGCTTGAGTCGACCTAGCACATGGGTGATGAGTTGGCACTTTTTTTATGTTGAGATGTGACCCTATTGGTGAGGGGACATGACCTTTGATGATTATTTTCACCTTTTGGGGATGAATGAGACTTTGGGAGCATTAATACCCCTTGAGGAGATGATGTCACCCTCTTTTTGTACTCTATACTCACAGGTGTGGCTTCTTTAGAGTATGTTTTGATGTTTTAGCATTAT
>JASDQU010290591.1:3038-14443 GCA_032191745.1 Picea mariana | reverse complement strand
GCGGCGCTTCTGGTAACACTGCCTCAATACATTCCTCATCTTCTAAAAACTGATTTGCATATCCTGCTTTATGCGTTTCACATGCCCTCTTTTTTGGAATTGAAGTGAACAGAAAAACACATACCAATGTTGCCATAGTCATTAGCACAAACCATTTGTTCTATTGCTTCAAAATGCATTTGATTTTTTTGATAGTATTCTTCAGATTTTTAGCCTTGAGAGAAATGAAAACATAAATTGGCTTTGTAAAATACATTGACAGATACCAAGTTTGGCGTAGCCTCAGTTTTTACTTTAGGGGATATTCGAATCTGTTGAGCCCTCTTCTTGGATAGTGGCTTCTTTATGATAAAAAGGGATGGTCGTTTTCTCAATTGACATTTTCTTGACATTCAACAACATTTTCATATGATATTTGTTTTGGAAACATATGTGAATCATAGTACAAAGAAGTAGTGCCATTATTATCAAAATCATCAGTAGGAAAACTCAACTTTGATAGAAAACTTGATTTTACTATAAAAGATAAAATTCTTTCCTCTGAAACCAACATCTCATGTTCATTATCCACTGGTTCACTGCTAGAAAATTTAATGTATGCAGCTTCTGGAATCTGCCCCTCATCCTAGTCATGATAAATAAAGCAATATTTGATGTGTCCATCTTGAATCAATACTCAAATAGTAGCTTCTTGATTATCATTTTGGGCAACAATTAGCTTCTTGAATTGTTGATTTGTGTCCATTTGAGTGTAAAGGGGAGTTATATATTCTTAACATTTTCCTTTCAAATCCATACACGGRTTATCTTGGAAAAGGTCTTAATGACAAGAAAAAGCATAGTTCCCCTCAGAATAATAGTTGTAACAATTTTTTTTCAAACCATGATAGATGGGGTACTGGACATCATCATAGCTGAGGGAGAGATTATCCCTTCACAGTCTAGAATTAAATATATATCTTMATGAAAGTTTGTTGTTGTGATATCCTTTTTACTACCAATTTTGAATACCATTCAATGTTTTGGGCTGAAGATTTTATGGACACTTGATTTCTGATGGTTGCGCTTTGAATCTTGAGAGGTGAGCAAAGAGTGTACTGGTTACCCTGGAGCTGCTCTACTCAGTCAATCAAGGTTTGCCTCGTTTCAGTTATCTCATCTATCCCAGACTCCTGAGAATTAGAGACAGTAGCAACCACCTTATCTGCTTCATTTCTTGTTTTTGTTCCCTTACTATGTGACCATTTTCTTGAATCCCATGAAACTTTTTGAAGGTTGACAATTTTCCTTCCAATTTCATAGCATCAAAGAACATTTGGTATAGAGTAGGAGATATCCTTTCCTTGAGAAGAAAGGAAAAATCAAGTTCATGTGCTGTTTCATAAGAAACTTTAGCAGCAACGTTGGAGCCCTGAATTTATATTGGCATCCTGAGATTAAAAAATTCAAACCTTCTGATGAACTTTGATAAAGACTCATAATTAATTTTTTTCATTGCATAAAACTCTGAGATAATAATGATTAATGTTCCTCTTTCCCCATTTATCCATGAAAATGTGATAGAAATCCATAGAAGAGACAATAGAATCAGTAGGCAAGTTTATAAACCACTTTCTACAATCTCCCTCTAAGGAATGGGAGAACATTATCACAAAAAAATCATCATGTTCGATGTCCAAGTAATCAGTATAGTCCTAAAATGCTGCAATATGCTCTTATGTTGAAACTTCATCATATCCGTTGAACTTAGGAAGGGTTTTAAGGTATTTTGCGGGCATGTCATGAAGAACTGATGGAAGTATGAGTGCTTTATTTTTGTTTACAACCCGAGGATGAAGATTTTGAGACAGTTGATCATAAGGTTCATTGGCCCCTAGTTGAATAGGTATATGTGATTCTTTCTTTACATTGCTTTCAGTATACAATAATGAAGGGGACCTATCCTGGATTTCATGGAATAATAATGAAGAAACCCCATCCAACCAAATAACCCATGAAGAGACTCAAACCTTACTACGCAAGAAGGTAAGCATGGTACTCAACCTATCATTCTCTAGATGTAAAAAATAAACAAAAACTTATTTCAAATGCATAGGAAATGACATAAGTGGACTAAGCAGGAAAACCAAACTTTCTTGAAAGAGATTCTCTATCTTGTACCTAACCATATGTTTCATGCAAAAGGCATTTCTTTTCTTTCAATTGAAAAGTTTGCTTCCCAATGGAGTCCTCAACCGAATGAAGTCTCCAAGTGAAAGTTTATTTCAAAAGATCTTCTTAAAAAGAACCAAACAACGTCATTTTGCTCTTGTTCACCACCAAGACTTAGAACTTTATCATTGTCGTTTCCCAAGGAAATAAACTTTCGTAAATCCATCACCAACAATGGTGCCTATTACCGACTAAACTAGCAAACGACCAAGGTCCACAGTCTACTATGGAAGCAACACAGGGGATAGGTGCGCAATGTCACCACAAAACATGTTGTTCTCTATTTGAGCCAAACTCCGACACTTAGAGGCTCTAGGAGACTTCCCAAAAATTTCACTTCACCTCAAAGGATATTAAGACCAGTGCCTCAACAGAAAACACTAGGTGAAGGTAGAAGTTAATTGTTTAACTAAGTTGCTGGAATAATAGACGATGCAGAAAATGAAACAAYAAAAMAACAAGCTAAYTTACCCCAATCCACCAAAATACTAGCTAAGATAATGCACAAGGAAAGGGTTAAATACTCTTACACTTAGTGAATAATTTGTACTATTTGTACCTTAGATAGAGTGGCTAGAAATGAGATGTTGAGTGGCTGGAAATGAGATGTTTCCTCACTGCCCTGTTATATCAGACCTGCAAAAACAGAGAAAAGCACAGAAAAGAGCAAGGAAAATGGCTTTTTGAGGCCTCCCACAAGTGTATAATTACACAACATCAATAGATCTGTGCGTGGAAAGGATACATAAGCAAGGTATGAGTGAATACCATGCACTATAGCCTTCATATCTGCAGAAAAGATAGTTTTCCAGTGGCTGGAAATTACCTCTGCAGATTTTGGGTTCAAAACCCAAAAATGCGCTACAGCCAAGAAATAATTGTTGGGGCTGTATTTTTCTTTTATATTAACTAGAAAATAAGAGATATAACTTGTGAATCAAATATGGAAAGTTTATGAAAGGGTTTGGGAGGTAAATACTTACAATAGTGCCCCTTCTTATGTGAAAATGAGTGTAGAACTAAATGTATTCTTCACTGTAAATAAACAGATCTGCACACTATTCTTCAAGAAACCCTTGTTATATGTGTTAAATAAAGCCCCAAAAATTCAAGGGTAAATTTATCTTGGGGTAGGGAAATTCCCAAGTGGCAAAATCCCCAAGATCTACCAGCTTACAAGATATAAAATTGAAGAACTAAGATAGGGTATGGATTTTTTTGTATTTTTATAATAATATGAATGATTTAAATTTAGAAATAATTGGTTGAAGAAATTGAGAGAAAACTTTACCTTTTTCTTACCTTTTAGATGGCTCTTGGTTTGAGCGATTGTGACCCCACGAGTTCAAGATTCGCCTTGGATTTCTAGTTGATTGGGTTTGGAGTCAAAAGTCCATCGCTCCCAATACTAGAAATTTTAAAAGAAGATGGGCTGCTCCTTGGATTTGCTAGGAAATCTCCTTGACGGATGGTCTCCAAGACAATCGATCAAATTGGGTCAAAGTGACAAACAACCGCTTGGTTGAAGCTACTTCCAAGGAAGTTGGTCCAACAACTTGGGTTGTTTCACTAGGCACCCACAAGGAAATGGAAGGGACAAAGAGTCTAGTTCCTTTCCTCCATGTGATTATGTAGTATGTACCCCCTCAATGGATTGATTAATCACCTCTTGCAATTATCTTGAGAAACCTGTTAAAGGACAATAAAAAAACATCCTTGGCCAAGAAAAACAAGCATTACAGTCATAGTAGAAAAAATTGTCGATTAATCGGCAAAATCAACAAAATTGTGATTTTTTCATTGAGCCAGTTTTTTGAGGTTTTAAAAAATCACAATTTTTTTTAAAACTCAAGAAAAACTTGCGATTTTTTTGGAAAAAATCGGCAAAAATTGCCTAGTTGCACCCAAGCCGCGAGATAAAWAGCCCGATTCGKTTTTTTTTGGGTCATTTTGTTTTTCATTTTGTGTGGAGCAACAAGGGAAGAGGTTTGTGGAGGCTATCAAGCATATTTGAGGTGTTCTAGTTGAAAGTGGAACATCACTTTCTACACAAATTGGAGTAGCTAGTCCTCCATCCACCATTGATGCACGACCAGAACCTTCTGCCTCTAGTTCAAGGCTTGACAAACAACCCTTGATTGTTTCCCATAAAATGGGGAGAAGGCATTGATAATTTGATATCATATAGCTAGTTGTTCGTTTTGGGACATATACATTTATATATGTGATCATTGATGTCATTTTGTATTGGTTTTAGACTTTCRTTTTCAGTCCATGTTAAAATAATATTTTCTTGGTTTTCTCATCCACAATTGGTTGGAGGATAAACCTATTGAATAATATTTTTTTAGTACATAGCTCCATGAGAAAATGGAAGAAAATCCATATTAAAATTGCTTGACCATTGAAMTTGTGCACATAGAGGTTCAATCCACCAAGAGAGAGATCATAGAGTATTGGAGAAGGTGCACTATGGTGGAGAAATGACCAGCGCTCCTTTTTGGAGACAATTTYCCCTTGGGAGATGAACATAATGGCTACATTTTTGTCCACATTTTGGTCCATCTTCACCCAATGGCCAGTTTGACCATTTAATCCATGAGAAGAGAGGTGCAATTTTACCCGAAGGGGACAATTTGGATTTTAGTGGCTTAAATGAGTATGTTTGCTTGGAGAGAGTGCATCTTTGACTCGCTAAAATTCCTCCAACAGCTAATAGACCAAAACATTCCCTTTATTTGACCATTTGACTTGGGAAATGTGCTCAACATCCCTCTTAGAAGAAGGGGACGGTTTTCCTTTGAGAAGAACATCTCCCTTAATACTTCATCACTTCAAAAAATGGAATATCGGTTTTGTTCGTAAAAGATTTACTATCATTTTCAGTCGATGTTGTATTTTTCTTCTGGCAACCCACTGCATTGGGATTCATGAACAACCTCAAAATTTGTGCAATGGTGATCACTTTGTGAGACTGACATGTTGTGAACTATGAATGATAAATGCACCATGGCCATAGGATGCATACAGACTCAATACAAAATAACCATGTGGGAAGACATAGGTGTTCACGACATGGACCGAACTAGGCCCCAAAAACTGCAATCACCCCTACATAAGACTCATGGCTCCACACAACTCATGTGTCTACGATAGATCCACTCCAAGGCCTCCAATACAATCCAGGACGAGAGACATTGAAACGAGGACTAAGGAGACTAATAATATTTTTTTCACTAAGGAGTCCATACAACATCATCCACTATGGTTTACATGGCTTTAACTTGCATCCTTGGGATTACAATGGTGTAGCCAAGTGAAAAAATTATAGGGTACCTCCTTAAGAGGTAACAACTGGCTCCAACTGCAAGACACTTGCTATTTGTGAGAGGATGTGAGAACCCCATAATATTTCACCTGTAAACATGAAACAATCTTAAACAAAGCATCAAATGTTAGGAGAGGGAACAAGACACGAGGTCTTATCCCTTCCTAGAAGACAAAAATAAACCTAAACAAAATGCATCTAACCTAGGATACAAAATTAAAACAAAACTGAAAAGAAATAGCAATGGAAATCTAAACTAAACTACTTCTCAAAATAAAAATCTTATTCATCCCTACCTACTCTAATCAAGGAAACATGACATGTTAAGTAAAATCATATAACCAATGCAAACGACATATAAACTCATCATTACCTTGGGTTTTACCTTTGTGTTTGGTTGCTAAGCAGAAGAAATGCCAAACATGTAGTAAGCATATGTTGGTAACTCTTTCATGACTCAGAAAGATCTTGTAGTGGGATAAAGATCATCATGTAAAAGAGTTACACTGAAATGCCACAAAACCCTTGGACTGTTATATGCTTCTTTGATCCACAATTCAATAGGGCTGATGTACTTGTTTTTCTTGTCATCATCATTGCACCATTTCTTGGCACTGCTCATCGAATTGTTCAGTAAATGAGGCTTGGATGATGGCTCCAACTGGAACATGCATGAAAACTTCTACCTTGCCTAGATGTATCTAGTCACATATGAACACAAATGGTGAGAAAAATCATGAAAACTATGAGAGCATGTAAATCTGTGAATTATGGTTGGCTGCTTCAATGTCTGAGGTAGAAAGCTCATGAAACAAGTCTGAAATTGAACATGTTGTGGCCCACCTACCACTATGATCCTCAAACTCTTGTTGTCAAATGGGTCTTTATGCACTTTAGAGTTATTGATTAAGGACATCCACGAATGAATAGATTCTATTGAATATTGAAAGTGGAAACTCCCATTCTGCACCCGTAGAGATACCTGTTCCTATAATATGGCCAAACTTGGTTGCTCATATGGCCAAAAATATACATTTTCATGCTCATCATTCTCTGTATCATAGATGGGATCACTGTCAAAATGATGGTATCTTGTACCCCATTTGCATCTGTCGACATGAAGGAATGCATCAATACTTTTAGTCTCTATGCAATCATGCTTCCTATCCAGTGAAGAGCTTCCCACTAATCTATCCCCTTCTGAGTCACTACAAGATTTATCATTAGAATCAGATGATTGAAAAGGAATATAGGTTGTCAAATATGTAATTTCATCTGGAGGTGGGAGGGTGGGTTGTTGAATATCACTATCATAAATGCTTTTCTCATCATTGTGATCTTCAATTGTATCTTGATTTTCAATGGAAATATGAGAAGATTATTCTTCACCACATGCCTCATCCTTTTCTTCAAGGCTTTTCAAATAGGCCTCCCATAAACCACCGCCATTTTCTGAACCTGAGAAATCATGTGATATTGGCTCATGGGAGGGAGGATGTTATGAGATTTTTTCTCACACAGATTTCACTGAACAGATCAATAAGATCTCCCTAGGATTGGCCCAACAACCCTAGACAGGAGTGGGGTATATTTCCTATGGTTCTCCTAGAAATAAGAACTAATATCACACAGAAGGAGTTGGGAGAATGGCATACATTTTCTTGAAGGTTGTCCTTAGTGTATTCCTGGTTTTTGCGATCCTAAAGTTCCAGCTCCAACTTCTACAACCTGCTTTCTGCACACCAAAGACAAAACAATACCATTCTACTTTGTCTTCCTAGTGTTAGAATCCTAGATATAGCTTAGATCTAACCTGATCTATAACAATATAAACCAGATCTGAATATTTATGCATAAAAGACAAATATTCATGAAGAAAAACCAAATTATCTATTAATAAATTATAGAGAATACATCTTAATTCATACCTCAACTTGATGAAGATGCATCCTCCTTTAGTCTCCTTGATCCTTGCCTCTCCTAGCAGCTCCTTAGTCAAGCTAGGCTCACTGAATCTCGACTATGTTGATGGAAACCCCTATAGTTGAGCAGCATAACATTACCATTCCATTCTTCCTCCCTCTTGCTGAAGGCTTTCCTTTGTTATATATCTCTTGGAGGAGGCTTGGGAGAGGCTTCTAGATTTTCTAGAGGCCACTAGAGACTCAAATGATGTGATTTCCTAGGCCTTTGACATGAAGATCCAACTCATCCTTCATCTATCACCTCATAACTCCTCAATTATAGAAGTCTAACAGTGCCTTGTTTGACGAGCCACTAGTGTCCAACGAGCGCCTCGCTTGTTGTCCACTAGGTGACCTGGGAGGATGCCAATAAGGGCTTGAAAAGGGTTCAATCCTTAGAAAATATATGTACTTGGGATTCTATCCTCTGATGACATCCTCTTTGACCTATAGGGTGGAGATTAAGGCTATAACAAATTCCCCCTAATGTGTGAGTTCAGGAAAGGAGTGGATGGCCGATAAACATTACACTAAAGTTCATGTGAGGCAACGCAAGGAGAGAGAAATGGAGGTTCAAAAACCAAATAAGTCCTACAATCAAACACCAAGGATGAGTATATATAGACCAATCCCCTAGGTATACATACTCAGACTCATAACGAGCATGGATGGCAAACAACATACTGCAGATCCATGAAATGAAGTGCAAGAACATGGCCACGAAAGAATACACAGTGGATCCATGTCATCAATGACACTGTATCCACAAGACAATACAATGTGGATCTACGTCATGAACTCAATCATTGCCACCAACAAATACAATGTGGATCTATGTTAGGAACATAATCATAGCCACCAACAAATACGATGTGGATCTATGACACACCATATAGATAACAGGAAGACCACAAGCACCGAGGAGAGTTCCCCTGAAATCTTCAAAGCACTCAGATACAAGTGATATACGTCATTACAACTTGGGAGGGGATGTTGTAAAGGAATGATGTGGCCCCAAACCTAAGTTCTTCATCCCAAACCCTGATGGTACGAATCTATGACATGAAGATAAATGCATTGATGTCGATCATGGTAGAATTTTTTTGATTACCGGTCATTGATGTATACCGTTAACAGACATGAGGGGACCCACCAATGAGGAAGATGGACCCCAATGTACCTAGTACAATCTAGCTAGTGTGAATAGATGATATGATGTCGAACACTCATAGAATCAATCAATCCAGAGTCAATGATGTAAACCCATTGTCGATCACAAAGAGGCATGCCACTGAGGACTACAAGCTCCAAGGTACTAGCTAGTTTCTAGATTCCTATCCTAGATAATGTGTTGAATTCGATAGGAAGAGATCTGCCGAAGGAGGGCCTTGATGTATCCCCGATCAATCGACATGAAACATACACCAAGAGATGATGTGAAGAGAGAGTATCACAAAGTAGAATGACTTAGAAAGGAAACAAAATAGTAGATGGTCGACTCAAGATTAAACTTCTCTTGAACATATAGTATGATACAATGTTGACTTGGAAGCAAGACACAAGAGTTGGATGAATATAGTGCAACAACACAGGAGGCATTGAAGCACTCTCCATGATGACTGGAAGAATAACCAGCCGAAGGAGTATCTCTAACTCATATTATTGGGACGAATCTTAGGCAAGCTAAAACAAAATTGTATGACGAGGACTCAAACAAGTTCCATGTTCAAAGGCGACTCGACTGACGCTGCCATTTTGAAAATAGATTAATGGCAAAAAACCCCCACTCTTTTTATTTTATTTTATTTTTTGTATTTTTTGTCTCCTTCATGGCTTAACGAGAATGAAAGAATGACACAAGTATGCTCGGTCTCCTTCATGGTTGAATAATCACGAAAGAATGACACAAGTATGCTCGATCTCCTTCATGGTTTAACGAGCACGAAATAATGACACAAGTAAGCTCAATACCTTTTTTAGTGTCCTTTTACGAGTCCGAAAAAGACATAAAAGTATACTCGGCAAGAGAGAACGAGTGGCTTAACAACGTGCTTGTATGTTCTAGGTGCATGGAACCGACCTAAGAAATGAGAAATGAAAATGGTACTAGAAAGTGAGATCCACTCTTAGTAGTTGTTCTCTCCCTGGGTAGGTGAGTGCAAAACAGAGGACAAGTAATGCCAGAGGCAGGTGGTCAAGTCTACTGCATAGCAGTAAATGGGATATGGGAAAAGAACATCGCAGCAGCGGGAGGCATGACATGATAAAAAATGCATAGGATACCATTAAGCAACATAGAAATTGTTTTGGGGAACCCCCACGAGATATGGCCAAAATATAGATGAAGAGAGGAAAATGAGGCTCAATATTCAAGTCATGGTGGGGATAAAGGAGGGCTCCCGTGCTTACGAGAAAATGCAGCATGGGCACCAAACGACAATCTAGATGCTAACTAGGATGCCCATGAAGGTTGGGCACTACCGACCCAGTTAGGAAGTGGAAAAGGAGTGGCTAAGGTCACAACTAGCGGGGTTCGAACCTAAGGCTTAATGTTGGTAGTATGGATGGTTAATAATGCATAGCAAAAAATGCAGGGAAAAACCTATCCCTATATGTCAACTGAGAAAAACATACGTCAAGTTTAGGGGATTTCACAATCCTCATAAAAAATTCTTCTGAATCCTGTTAATACAAGTAAACTAGATTCAAAGGTCAAAATGCATAGTGAAAACTTAAAAAAAAAATATTTTTGGATTTTTTGGATATGAGAAAGGAAAAACAAAATCACTCACACCACACACCTATGTACAAGGTACTACATATCTTGATGCTTTACGCTAAGTAGAGCCCATGGCTAGGCTTAGGCCAAGGGTTTTTTTCATAATCGATGAACTCATGAGCCATTGTTAGCATCATATGGCTCACCATGTTGGGGCCATGCCACACATAAATGAATTTATGTTTCCAAATATACTCATCATGAGTGGATTCGTGAGCTAGGGAAGCTCCTTGATGGGCTCCATAAAGACTTAGAGGGGGTACAAAATGTGAATCTTCGATGGAAGGGGTAGCAGAGAATTCTGTGGCAAGTTTTGAAAAATATATCCAAGGAGGAAACAGGCCAAGACTAGGGTTTCACTAGGTGTCCCAAAAAATTCCCCCAATCTCAGGTTGAGACCCATCATGTCAAATCTCATCAGTTCCAAAATAGGTAGGATAGATTCTAGATGATGCTCATCTTCCCTGGGCTTAACTGTAGAAGACATCACTTACAATATGGCCTTTTCTGAAGGCAACTCTATATCGAGGAAATCATGTGAACTTGGAGAGTTAACAACCCGCGTGGGTGGAGTAGGTTGATCAAACTCCATATGTGGATGGAGTTGTTGACCAGTATCAGCGGATGCTGATGGAATCATTGGATTGAAAATCTCAACCACGGTGAGCGGCATGGTTGCTCCAGATGATTCAACATCCTTGGACTGAGGTACCACCCAAGGATAAGAAAACCCAAGGGATCCACTAGTAACTAAATAAATCATATTAATTGGAGAAATATATGTAGTGGGAGACAGTGGGGGAAGGGGAAATATTCTCATCAACGAAGGATCTTTGAACATCTCCGCACCGACATTAACAAATGACTGTGTGGTATCACTGACAAAGGGTACATTTGACCCCGCACTGGATCCAAGGTCTGGGGTACAGAATGTGATTTGATCAATCATAACAATTTTCCCTTGATGAGGGAAGTGTAAGACCCTAAATAATGATGAGACAACAACAGTCATGTCGTAGAACTAAGTGCGCCCGAGTAATAGATTATACTCAAGAGGTGCCTCGATAACCTCCACATAAACAAAGACAATCTTACCACCTAACTCGATGCGTAATGTGGTGAT
>JASDQU010290589.1:0-14444 GCA_032191745.1 Picea mariana | reverse complement strand
GACCTTGAAGTAAAAAGAAAGAAAAGCAATAAATAAATAAAGGCAATAAAGGGGCTTGGAAAAAGTGCATCCATGACGGGTACAGCTCACCTCCTACAAAGACACCCACGGACAACACCTGCCCCTGGTCTTACTGTGACTGGACATCCCCAAACCATACCACCTCATAAACATGGCTTGAATGATCCTCTGTGGAAACTTTCCTCTTCTTGTGGATATTAGCCCAATAGGTTGTCCTGTTTGTTTCTTCAACTTTGTATGGTAGACATGTGTAATGTCTTTGAGCTCTTAGAGGATATGCTAGGGGTTTTATGCATGTGTTTGATAAATTTAATGATGAAACATGATTGACATTGCTATGATCCCGAGGACTGATGAGCCCATGGAGGGCGTAGTTTTTGATGTGCAGGACCATACCCGGCGGACATGTACTAGTGGACCAGTACACATGGGGAGATGATTAGCTCGGACCTCCATGGGGCTGAAGAGCCCATCAGATGGTTGCTGGGATGACAGAGACAGGACAACGTTGTGATGAGCCACTGCATGAGAAGGAAGAAGGACGTTCCACCCAGGACACTTTGGCAGAGCCTGGCCTAGGGGGGATCACCCACTGCAGATGGGACACTTGCTTTTGATGGATAGGACGTCACCTGAGAGAGCTGGACGTTGTCTGGAGCATGTGGCAGGATGCTGAGGACATTTGGCACGTGTGGCAGCTTGGAGGAGCCCTAGAAGGGCCAACGTTTGGTTTTCTGGATGCTGAGCTTGCCCAAAAAGGGCCAACGTCTCCCTCAGAAGGGCTTGACGTCCCCTTTTTAGCTCATTTTATGACATTTTCTAGCAGATTAATGTAAAAACAGTGTAAAATTGGTAGTCAGCCTTGTCGGCTGTTTTAATGACCTAAAATTTAATTGAAAGGTCATTGATTGGTATAAATAGAGGACGTTGGACCTCATTTTAAAGATAACATAACTCACTCTCTCGTGAGAGATCTACTTTTGTCTTTTGTCTTGGTATTTTGGCTCTTGGAAGTGAGGCGCAACTCTTGTTTGGAGAATTTTCTTGGCATATTATGGTGTTTCTCTCATTGGAAGGTTTACAACTAGGGTTTGATGAGCATTCTTCATGATTTGTAAGTGAATTTCTCATGCAAAACTTCTTAAATGAATGGTTGTAGGTTAAATCTCTTGCATTTGTTATTGTATTGCTATTATATTGCTTAATCTTGAAACCCTAGGTAGCAAGCACACAAGTAGGTCCTTGCTATATGTCCCCATGCTTTAGAAACTTATTTTAGCCATTGATTAAGGAAGATATAGCCTAGCCGTTGCTACACTAATCATCCTTTTTCTGAGTTAGTTTTGAAATATAGGTTGAATGAAGGTGACGTCCTAGGCCTAGTTGATTCTACACCTAGGGTTTTAACTTTTAGGGTTTGAAGAGCCTTGCTCCCGCAACACTTTTCTCCCTTAGACTTGTATTTTAAAGCTAGCCGTTTTGCCAAGAATATTTAAAGAAAGAGGAAGGAGTATGAGGCCTTGCTTAAGCAACACCGGAATGAGCCTCCTTCCCTTAGGGTTTTGATTCTAGGGCCCTGCCATTGCAACACCATAGAACCTAACTCTCTAGTCTTTAGATTTTGATCGTCCTGAGATCTTGCCCTTACTTTTGACTCCATAATACCCTAGGGCACTGATTTTTCTCTCCAACATTGAGCTTGTTGTGTAAAAACAATCTTTCAAAACTTTCAAATTTGAAACCCTAACTAACCCTAACATCTACTAACCTAGAAATTGATGATGACGTCATGCCTTATTTGAGCTTTTGGTTGATAGAAAATACTGTGGCTAGGTCATCTAATGATAGACATTGATATATTGATCATCTTCATTGGCTAAATTGCAAAACGTTGACCTTCTTGTCTATCATACTAACCCTAGAAAAAGATGACGTCATCCCTAGTATATTGACGCAACACTCTGTTATATATGAGCATTTGATGATATTTAATGCATTGAGTTAATTCAAGAATTGATCATTTTCATTGGATGCTATATCATTCTGGTATTTATTGACAAGTGACTTTATATTGCCGTTGTCATCATTGCAAACATTGACTTCGTCAATATTTACTGTTATGTATGTTCATATACAATGAAATATAGATAGTCATTGATCTTATGAAGTACTAACCATTATTGCACATACTAGTTTCATTGTTGTCTTGTCTCGCAAGCAGGTGCCTTCTTTGTGGTTGTTCTTCAATTGACTATCTTCTTGGCGGTAATCTGTGAAGGGAAAAATAGCCTTAACCCTTTGACCCTTTTCCTTTCAAAACCCCAGATTGCCAGGGACGTCTCCCTTGGTCTTAGCCACCCTAAATAGAAAGAGCCCCCCATCGAGGTGACAGTGGGTGGGGAAGCTCCTGTTACGCCAGTTTGACCCTTACCCTCCAACTACTTGACCTAAACTACAAACTGAGCGATAACAGGTCTGATTGCACAATCTAAGATCTAAGATCTAAGGTATTGATTGAACTGCTCATGATCTTGAACACATATACAAAGGAAGAAGGTCTAATCGAACCTGATGGAAGGTATCAACCCATTGATTGGTCTTCTGCTTGAGCAAGCAAACACAAGTTAGAGGCACAACTATGAATTAGAACACTGGTCTCGAACAGGTTAGGGAGGAGGGTGAGAGCACAGGATAAATAGCGTATATTAATAAGAAGACTAAGCACAATAAATAAGATTTTGTTACACCTTTGAAGATTGTCAAGGTTGTAGATAGATAGATCATATTCGAGCAGATGGATGGATGCCCACACTTTCAAACATAGGAGCAATGATATCGTTCTTAAAGCATCAGTTAGAGGAACTAGGATTAACACACTATTTCAAGTCTTGATAACACTTCAGTCTTTGAGGGGAAGTAATGGCCCTCTCACTAAGGTAATCATTGATTGGTTGCAAGATGAATATGTGCGTGCTTGGCCTGCCCCTCCTCTGTGAGACATGTTGTGTGGATATGGAAACATGAGATGCATCCAGATGTGGTCCTCCTCTAAATTCGTAACAAACAGTGAATAATAAACAAGGTATTAGACAGTGAATAATAAACAGGGTAATAAACAATCAAATACTTTGTGTTTGGTGTCTTGGAATAGTTTCAACTTTCTATGACTTTTAAATCTTCTCTCCTCTCTCTCTATCACAGTCTCGTCCTCAACAATATTGGATTGCAACTATTTCTGATGTGCTGCGATCCATGTAGTATGCTATAACACCGAACTTCTCAATCCCCTATATGAGACTTTCTCTTTGTCACAGAATTATTACATCCTATCTGAAAATGCTATCAACACATTGAAACAGAGAATGAGAACGTCGTCACCATATACATGGCTGATTCCCATATTCTCCAACACCACCTGATGTCTCCTTGTCAACCTGAAGTTGTGTGCACCCAATCTTGGCCGACGTAACTGAACACCTTGTCCTGTCACACTGTCAACCTTCTCAGGTCCAATAGCCTTCCATTCATTATATACACACTTTGCATGTCTTCATGCCCTGTCTTGGTCTTGGCTCTTGTTACCAAGCAGAATTAGGGTCTTCCTTTTGTCAAACTCCAAACTTGACGATAGTGCCAGAATGTTAAACATGGATTCACCTAAAGTTATGAGTTTAGAGTAATGACAATGTAATGGAGTAAATAGAAAGCATGATAATGAACATATCTTAAATAAGTAGGAAAACAAAAACAACTATATTGACAAGAACATAGAGAATGCCATTGTGGTCTTTTTCAACATAATGTTGATATCCACTAGTCGTTGAAGCTGGCCAGTTGGATCCTAAAAATACAAAGAGGAGCAGACCATTTGGAGTGCTAAAGCATCTCTGAGAGAACAAAAGAAGAACTAAGTGGAACATAATCGTTGACCCAACTAATTAGAACTTCTTAACGAAGACTGTATAATGAGAACTTTATGATTATGACCTCCAACTTAACCCCTGAACATAAATAATCACATCTCAAAATCACATGTATAATCACTACAGGACTATCAGGTTTACACACAGACACAAAAGAAATGGACGAAAAAACTAGGAGAGAGAAGATATGTTCTTCTATTATTCCATGCTTCACAAGTTTCATTTACATATGTGAGAGACAAGAGAGATGTTAAATAACTTCTTTCTTGTATAATTTTAATTATTACTAAAGTACTTTATTAATAATTTAATGCATGGTCATTAAGTTAACCTAAATACATGAAGTACTAAATGATCTCTAATTAAATAATTACATTAACATTCCACCTTAATGGTGATTTTGGAAAACACACTAAGCATATTTCTAAATTGGACAAACTTATCTGGATTGAATGGCTTGGTGGGAATGTTTGTAGCAGTGTTGTATATCTCGGCGATATATCCGATATATCGCCGATATTTAGAGGGGGCTGATACTTTCTTGGGAAAATATTGCGACACATCCGACACTTTAAATATATCGCGACAAATTAGGAATATATCGCGAGTCGAAGGAAAATGTCAGCCTGCTGGCTAAAAGGGTGGAAAAAGTGCGTGTGAAGGGGTTTTAGAGGTCGTGGGTTGCTTTTTTCACTCATTGTTTCATTTCTAAGGTGTGAGAGAGCTAGAGAGGTGTGAGGGAAGTCATTGTGCATCTATCCAAGGAGGAGAAAGCCAAGGATCTTGTTGCCATTAGCGCCAGCGGAGAGATCAAGATTTCCAGGTATGATCCAAAACGTTTTTCTTTCATTTGTTTTAAGTTTGAACTTTGTTTTTTTAGAGTTAGGCTAGGGTTTGTAATGTGCCTCTTCTTCTTGTTTTTGAATGGAAGATTTAATCATTCTAATTCATCTAGCTCTCATTATTTAACCTTTGCATTATCATGTGTTTATTTTTTTTTTTTTTGTGCCATAGGTTTAATATTGTCATCTAAACAAAATGTCGAATGCATTGGATCCAATGTGGGTGTATGGTGAACTAGTGGAACTTCCCAATAGACAAATATTGGCATGCAATCTTTGCGGCAAAAGAATTTAAGGAGGAATTAGCCACTTGAAATACCACCTTGCCAAAATCACCGGGTTTGATGTGGAAATTTGTTTAAATAGTAGCCCAGAAATTATGCGTATTGCAAACCAATCACTTATTGATATGGTTAATAAGAGGGATGCGGCCGAGGCTCGCAAAAAAGAACTTGAACTTGCAAATAGAAACACTGGAACAAGTGCCTCTAAGGGGGGACCAATACCACAATCCCACTCCTCAGCCACAGGGCCCTTACCTTCTGCAGTCCGCTCATCAACCTCACCTTTCTTTGTGCCGAGGTCAACACTTGGGGGGAAACCTTCTATTCAGTCATTGATTAAAAGAAAAGAGATGGAGGAGGTCGACAAGCTTGTGGCCAAATGTTTTCTTTGGAGTGATATACCTCTTAACATTGCCAATAACCCCTTGTACCATTCTAAGTTTGAAACTGCTGCAATTGTTGGCCCGGGGTATAGGGGCCCTTCCTATTAGGATTTGAGAGGGCGTCTCCTTCAAGGGGAAAAGGTTGACTGCACAGAAAGATTATCTTGGCTCAGGGAAACATGGAAGACCATCGGATGCACCGTGATGTCGGATGGGTGGATTGATGGGAAGGGCAGGTCAATTCTAAACTTCTTGGTTAATTGTCCCAAGGGGACAATGTTTATGAAAAGTGTTGATGCAAGTGCATATACAAAAGATGCACAATTATTATGTGAGTTGCTGGATGGCTTTATCCGAGAGATAGGCCCGCAGTATGTTGTCCAAGTCATCACGGACAATGCTGCTAATTATGTTGCTGCTGGGAGGATGCTTATGGAGAGGTATCCATCCTTGTACTAGAGTCTTTGTGCCGCCCATTGCATTGATTTGATGCTAGAGGACATGGGAAAACTTCCTTGGATCAAGGAAATCATTGATTCAGCTCAGAGTGTGGCAATATATATATATATATATAATCACACATTTGTTCTTTCACTCATGAAACAATTCACAGGGAACATAGAGTTGGTGCATCCTGCGATCAAATGTTTCGCCACTAGCTTCATTTCTCTTCAGTCGCTCCTCAATAGTATGTTGGAGTTACAAAGAATGTTTCTTTCTAATGAGTAGGCTGCTTGTGTCTATATCACCAAACAAGATGGGCAAGCCACAACCCAACTTGTGAGACATGACCAAAGATTTTGGAGTGGAGTAGGGGAGGTATGTACCATTAGTGAACCTTTGGTAAAGGTTCTTCGATTGGTTGATGGTGAGAAGCCCACAATGGGCTACTTGTATGAGGCCATGGATAGGGCCAAGGAAGCTATCTACCGGTACTATGAGAACAAGGGGGAGGAATGACTCATCAAGAGAGCTCAGATATGGGGTGTGATTGATGAGCGATGGAATAACACTCTCCATCGTCCCATTCATGTAGCAGGGCTCTACCTCAACCATGCATTCGCTTATGCTTGTGGATTTAATTTTGATGGTGAGGTCATTGATGGTTTCCTCCAGTGTGTTCAGAGGATGGTGCTGACTCCAGCTGAACGCTTAGAGATTTCTAGAGAAAATGAGATATATAGGATGACATCCAAGATGTTGGGCTATGATATGGCTGTCCAAGATAGGACCACAAGGATGCCAGGTAAGCTTCAATTTCAAATTTTGTTTATTCCTTTCTATATATTATATATGCCATTTATTACTTGATGGAAATCCGAAATATAATTCGTTGTCTTCCTTTCATTTTATTCATTGTAGATGTCTGGTGGAAACACTATGGTGGAAAGCTCCCAAATCTACAGAAACTTGTCGTTCGAGTGCTTAGTCAAACTTGTAGTTCTTCAGGGTGTGAACGCAATTGGAGTGCCTTTGTAAAGATACACTCCAAGAAGCACAACAGGTTAGCAATGTTAAAAAATGCAACAATCAAAATTTAAATCGTTTATATATTTTTTTTAATTTTAATTTTTACAATTTAGTATTTAGTATTTACCATCACTAACTATAGCTCTCAATGTTCATACAGGTTAGGTACCCAATGCCTTAATGACTTGGTATATGTCTACTACAATCTAAGGTTGTGGGTGAAGCAACTTGACAAAGAACCTGACATAGAGGCCATTTCATTGGATGACATTGACACCACTTGTCAGTGGAGGGTGGAGATTTAGGAGCCTGAGATGGAGGAGGCACCCGAGTGGTTGGAGGAGCATGCAGATGATTTGAGGGAGGAGGTGACAACAAAGGAGGAGGAGGAGGAGGACGATGTTCCACTTCCAGTGGATACAGAGGTTGAGGAGGAGATTTGACTTCTAATGGATCCAATGCCACCGCCACCGCCACAGAGAGCCATACCTTGAGTTGGACTTGGGTCTGTTGGGACTGGGAGGAGGCAACACACTTTTTCCTTCCACCTCCTCTCCATCACTTACCACCTCAGATGGAGCATCTGGAGCAGCTGGAGCTCTCATCCGGAGTACCTCCACGACCACCTACTGCTTCCAGAGGAAAAGTGGTGCCCTTTACCCGTAAAAGGGCTAGAGTGGCACAACCTAGAGGGAATCAATGATTTGGATTCCTATGATCTATCATTTTCATTTTATCATCTACTATTTAGTATCTAGATGCCTCATGATGATTCATCTCATGAGATACATTTATTTTGATCATTTGATGTGATTTTGTATCTACTATCATCCTATCAGGAACATGTTTCAAAATTTTCAGTTTAGTAACGATATGTGACCACTTGACATCTTATGCATCTTATTTATTGGTTGTATTTTCATATTTATGTAGCAATGTGTTTATTTGATGTTGTTGTTGCTTTACATGTTTAAAAAATTGAAACAAATGAGTGTTTTTGTATTTTTTTGAGGTCTTGCGACATTTTCCGAGATATTCCGATACTTTCCGCCGATGTCACCGAGAAGTTACATTTCGGACCCTCGCCGATACTTTCCCCGAGACACGATATACATCATTGGTTTGTAGTATGCTCTTGTGTGGTACAATGTTGTAGTTCAACCTCTTCATCTTCTAGAAGTTGCTGAATTAGATGCCAATGTACACCTATAGGTTTGATGCACTCATGAAATATTTGATTCTTTGCTAATTTTAGAACACCTTGATTGTCACCAAAATGCATTGTGGGACCAATCTTTTTAATTATTAAATCTGCAAGTATTTTGTTTAGCCAAATTGCTTCACATGCCCCGTTTATTGCCGCCCTCTACTCTTCCTTAGTTGAAGAAAGTGAAATAACATGTTGTTTCTTTCATATTTGCTTTTGGATGTGTTACCGTCCTTATACACACCTACAAATGTGGAGAAGTCTCCAACCCACTTGGTGTGTCCTGGAGTGTTTTCTCATTTTCTTGAGTTCAAGGCATTGGTTGAAAAGCAAAGTAGTTTCAAGATTCTCACCCTAAGAATAGATGATGGGGGAGAATACAGGTCAAATGAATTCTTGAATTATTGCAGGAAGAATGGTATAAAGCGAGAGTTTACCAATTTCTACTCTTCTCAACAGAATGGAGTGGCGGAGAGGAAAAACAGAACCATAGTTGAGATGGCTAGGAGCATGTTAAAGGATAAGTCACTTGGTAATGAGTTTTGGGCTGAAGAAGTACACACATCAATATACATTCTTAATAGATGTCCTACGAAGGCAGTGTTGAATTTGGCTCAGGACATAAACCAAGTGTTGCACATATGAAAGTGTTTGGTTGCATTGCATATGCACATGTTCCAAAGGAAAAGAGAAGCAAATTGGATGATAAAAGTGTGAAGTGTATTTTCAATGGTTACAGTATTGAAACAAGAAGTTACAGGTTGTTTGATCCTCAAGCAAAGAAAGTAATAATAAGCAGAGATGTTGTATTTGATGAGCAGGGAATTTATCAGTCAGAACTTGTACAGTTGAAATTAAAAGAAGATACGATTACTATTGATGGTGAATCACATTCCAAGTCAGTAAAGGAAGACAAAGTTAAGAAGAAACCTAAGTGGTTTGAAAGAAGTTATTCTGAAAGCAATATGTTAGATAGAAATTTTGAAAGAAGGATTACCAGATCCCAAAGTAATCTTGTGAATTATGCACTTATGACAAGGGTAATGAAGATGGATGAACCTTAAACTTATGCAGAAGCATCAAGAAAGAAAGAATGGAATGAAGCTATGGAAGCAGAGTTGAATGCTTTGGTGAGAAATGATACATGGGATTTGGTGAACTTACCAAAAGGTAAAGAAGTGATTGATACTAAATGGGTTTATAAAACTAAGTATAAATCAGATGGCACAATTGATAAGTATAAGGCTCGTTTAGTTGCAAAAGGTTATGCACAGAGAAGGCATTGACTATACTGAGACATTTACCCCAGTGGCAAAGATGGATACAATCAGGATGGTTCTTGCATTAGCTGCTCAGTATAAATGGACAATTTTTCAAATGGATATTAAGTCAACTTTCTTGAATGGTTATGTGGATGAAGAAATTTATGTGGAGCGGCCCGAAGGTTTTGAAGTTCCAGGTAAAGAAGATAAAGTTTACAAGTTGAAGAAGGCTTTATATGGTCTTAAACATGCACCATGGGCTTGGTATTCAAGAATTGATAAATACTTCTAGAATCATGGCTTAATCAAAATTTTATTTGAGCCCAATCTTTATATTCTTCAGTCAGGTCAGGATATTCTGATTGTTGCACTTTATGTTGATGATTTGATCTACACAGGGAACAATGCTGAGTTATTTCAAAAGTTTAAGTCAGACATGATTACTGAGTTTGAGATGACAAATCTTGGAGAGTTGCATTATCTCTTGGGAATTGAAGTTTGGCAGAAAGAAGATGGTATTTTGATGTCACAAGGCAAGTATACTTTGGATATTTTGAAGAAGTTTAAAATGATGAGTTGCAAGCTAGCAACAACTCCATTAGAAGTTGGGTTGAAGTTATACG
Source organism: Picea mariana (assembly GCA_032191745.1). Taxonomy (NCBI): domain Eukaryota; kingdom Viridiplantae; phylum Streptophyta; class Pinopsida; order Pinales; family Pinaceae; genus Picea; species Picea mariana. Next base: position 4,429 of record JASDQU010290589.1, on the reverse strand, counting down.
AACATGATGACTCCAAATCAGTTGATGTTATTTTGTATCGTCAATTGGTTGGAAGTTTGATCTACTTAACTACAACTTGACCGGATATTTTTTTTGCAGTCAGTATGGTATCTAGATTCATGTCAAACCCCAAGGAAATACATTGGAAAGCAGCTAAGAGGATTTTGAGATATCTACGTGGTACAATTGGTTATGGTTTGATATATAGATCTACAAAAGATTTCAGGCTTATTGGTTATACAGATTCAGATTGGGCAGGTTGCATGGATGATAGGAAATCAACTTCAGGATATTCATTCAACATGGGTTCAGCAGCAGTTGCTTGGAGCACTAAAAAGCAACCTACAGTTTCTCTCTCCACAACAGAAGCAGAGTATAAAGCAGTAGCGACAACATCATGCGAAGCAGTTTGGTTGAGAAGAATTTTGGAGGATCTTCATGAGTAGCAGGAACAACCTATTTAGTTGATATGTGATAATCAAAGTGCTATTCAGATGACCAAAAATTCAGTGTTTCATAAGAAGACTAAGCATATTGATATCCATTATCATTTTGTTTGAGATTTGGTTCAACAAGGTGTGGTCGAGATCAGTTATTGCAGAACAAAAGAACAGGTAGCTGATATTTTCACCAAAGTACTATCAAAGGAAAAGTTCTGCAAATTCAGAGACGATCTTGGAATATTTGCAAATGATCATTATGGGGGAGAAATGTTGGAAATTGGAATAATGATTCATTTATCATATTCTAGATGTAATTGTTTTTAGTATTATTGTTATTTGTTATGTCTAGAAAGTATAATTAAGGTTAGGAAATATATTTGAGAGATTCATGGAGAGATTATTGGAGATTGTTGAGAGATTGTAGGAGAAGATGATTTCCTGTAACATCTTCTCTCATTGTATTTATTCATGCTTTGGTAATGAGAAAGTTTGAGCTGAGTGTTCACGGTTATTGGTTTATTTGCTCCATTGTTATGTTGGTATATTTTCTTCAAAGCCTAAGTCCAGACCCACTGTCACCTTGATCTAGATTTCTTCCGTCTAGGCTCACTCCTAGGGAAGCAAAGGGGGGTAGACCCTATTAAACTATGTGAAGTTTGATTAATGATCTAGGAGTTAAACGAATTAATTTGTTAAGAAACCCAACCCAATGAAAGGCAACAAATGCAAGGATGCAATTTCTTCAATGACGAGCAAACACTTTATTTAAAACAACAATTAAACCGGTGCCTAAAGATTACCACAATGGAGTCTATGAGATATATAACAAAGGTATGATTACACAAGAATGAATGATATTATGAGATATCCACAATGAAAAATAACTTTAGACAAATTATGTTCAGATAAATAAAGGATGCTAGAAATAAAGAGTGCTTTTAGCAAGTATTCACAAGAGAATTGCTCCAAAGTAAAGTGCTTGAAAAAGTAACTTTCTTTGTAAGTAAAATCGCATGGAAAGTAAATTACACAACTTAAATAGTAAAATTGCTTGAAAGATAAACTTGAGATACCAATGTTGTGAAAGTTGTGTTGGTTGATTTTATCAAATTTTAGGTCTCTCTTGAATTAGGGGGAATTAAGTGTGATAGATGCAAGCCTAAACTATGTGACTACCTCGAATCCCTATCCCTTCAACCAAAAGGAAGTGTTGGGTGCCCAAGAAGAAGGAAAAACAAGGTCCTTCCCTAGCTCCACAGGTCAAATACGAAATGCTTGGGCGCTCAAGCAAGGAGGACATGTAGTGCCGTGAAGCCGTCCCGACTTCAACCCCTTGTAGCCTCCCAAATGACCTTTTTTGGTGGTAGAAGCAATATGAATTTGGGTGCCTATTTAGTCTAGCCTCTCAATCTTTTGCCCTTTCTTAGTTACCCAAGATCCACAAAGTGGCAAGGGGAGGGAATACGAGGCAAAGACGAGGCACAAGTTTGATTACTTTGAAGTTTGTACAAAATAAAATTTAGACTAGCCTTCACAATATTGCATGGATGGCTAGGCCAATCTCTTTGCAAGGTGTGGGTGAGATAAATTTTAAATGACTAGAAAAATAAAGTACAACCTCACAACAATGGCACAAGATGGAGGACAAGCCTATCGGTTTTGGCCAAGGTGGGTAAACTTAAAGAAATGCAGAAAATTAAATCCAAACCTAGCCTTCACGATATTGCATGGATGTCATAGCCAATCTCTTTGCAAGGTGTGGGAAAAAATACAAGGATTATTAACACTTTACATAATAGAAATTAAAGTGGAGAGAATGCAAGCCTAAGAGACTCTCTTGGACTGCTTACAATTGTTTAAAAAGTGAAGTAGAGAAGAGGGTTTGGTACTAAGATCCTTAGATGTCTCCTTGAGTGTCTTGGGGCCAAAAAGATGTAGAAGTCCTCTTCTAACCTACAAAAACCTGCAAAAAAACAACAAGATCTTTTTGGAAATTGCTAAAATGACTTGGAAAATATTATTTCAGATTATAATAATGAACATAAATAATTAGACAAAAATTTCTGAACATAAAAATGAAAGATTAGATTGCAGATTTTTAAGGAAATAAAGCTAAAACTGATATATAAATGGCTGAAAAAAAAACAGAAAATAGAAAAGCTTTGGATGGCTGAAAAAGATGGATTTCCATATCTGGAATCCACTCCTCCAAGCCTTTGGTAACCTGCATATTTTTGTAAACTCTTGCTACAAAATACAAAAGAAGGTGAGAGTGATTAACAACTTGCAAAATACTTTCCAAATTAATTAGAAACAACTCACAAAGATTAATAGTAAGACTACTACTAATCTATCCCAAGCAAAATACTTTGCTTGGGTCTTCAAGTAAAATGCAAGCAAAGAAATGCAAAAGAAATAGATTGCAACAATATTACCTCATACACAACAAGAGACACAAGAAATCCTCCAAAGCTTCTATTTTATTACATAAGAGAAGATTTGCCCAATGGCACCAAGCATCATGAGAGAAAATGAGAGAGAATGAGAAAGAGATGGGAGAGAATTTCGCATAATAGAGTTGCTGTGAGAATAGATGTAGAAATGAGGAGGGGTAGGCATTCTTTATACTTGAGGGAGAGGAAAGACCCCTTTTGGATGAGCTCCAAGTGGCATTCATCCATGGCAGGAGACAAAGTCAAGGAGGGCGTGTTATCCTCGATTTCTAGGGATAACTAGGAGATCATGTCTCGAGGCCCACATGTCCTAGACATGGAGTACCGAGAGTAGGATTGACCTGAGCATGGCCCTGGAGGGCCCATCCTTTTCTTCTTTCATCAGATCCGTCTTGTCAGCAACAACAACATCCATCACCATCGGCTTGGTCTTGTATCAGAGAAGACTCTTGCTCCATGAGGTAATTGGTCCAGGTATCATGGTATGTGTCACTTTTGATCATTATAACCTTTGGATATATGCGTCTGACACCTTTTGTCTCTGACGATTGCTTGGATCTTACATTAACTCGCTTGACCATGTTTGGGGAGATTGACAGGGTGTTCTAGCAAGCCTGTACCCATGGGTTTTGGTTTGCCACCGGGGGGATTTTTGAAGAGCCATCGTCCGCTCCCATCATACCATCACTTTTTCATCTTATCTCCCGTTCATTTATCCCATTCCCCTGGTCCGGGCATTGGATTGACCTGTTTGTAGGGTTGCACCTTATCTTGTGGGAAGAAGGGGCTAAAGGCCTAGAAGGTAAAAGCAACTGGCTAAGTCACCTGACATGATGACACGGGACACGGAGGACACGGAAATACGAGTGTCTGACACGTGAAATTTTGACCTCGACAACAGGACACGGAGGACACGTTTATATATATATATATATATATCTAAAAAAAATATATATGAATTTTTTTTGAAAATTACACATACAAAAATGAAATTTAGCCATAAAGATTCATATTTTGTTAGAAACTAGAAGATTTACATGATACAAAACTTTAAACATGTATGATGTATCATGTAACATAAATGATAAATAAATGATTAAATCATGATTCATTATAAATTATAATTTATACAGTATACTGTATAGTGTATACATTCTGAATCCCGATTCAACATTGTAACATCAATGATAATAAAATGACAAACCTTATAAATTTATAATAAAGACTGAAGTTTGAAAACACAAGAAATTAGAACCATTAGTTGCGCCTGCAACATTCTCATTAAGTCATCAACATCAAAATGTGTTACAATGATCATGATTCATACTAGATAGAAGAATCTAGATAGTAATACCAATTCAGAGTCACTAACACTATAGGTGAGAATGCCAATGGCAAATACAAAATAGACATAGGGTAGATACTAGAACCGACACCGTAGACGGTAGATGGAAGAACTGTCAAGACTCAGTAGTACTTGTCCTCCATGAAATAATCATCATCAATATCAGTGTCCTCACCACTGCTCTCCTC
>JASDQU010290588.1:0-14444 GCA_032191745.1 Picea mariana | reverse complement strand
CCTTGAGTACTGGCCATGATATCACAAGTGGGAATTGATTAGGAAAAATTTATGAAGTGAGGTGGTTGGTGAGATGGAATTGCTTAGGTGGATGATGAGAAGATTTAGTGAGGAAAACAAAAATCTTTCTTAGCAAGCTTGCATATACTTGCAAAACTTAAATGCACACTTTCTAGCGTACTTGAACCTGCATGAAGCCACATGAGTAGTTATTAAGAGACATGATTGGTGGTTGAAGTAGTTAATTCTGCTGACATATATGACCTCTTGAAGAAGCAAGGATCATCTAAAAAACCTGATAGAAGTACATCTCTAGATTTCCCCTCCAAGAATTTAGATTCCTGACTGGAAGTTGCTTATGGAAGAAGTCACAAGAATCCTAAAGATTTGGCAGAGGAAGAGGAAAAAGATGGAAAACAAACATCACCATGTTCACAGAAGAAAGGACAAACATGCAGATGACACACACATAAAGACATACACGCGAGAAGAGGTAGATGCGTAGAGGAGAAAAAATGAGGGAGTAACAATTCAAAAAAACGAACGATCAACAAAAATATTGGAAGAGTTAGTGAGTTGCAGACTCACACACAGATGGTGCGTTGAACATAGGTTTTCAATGCACATATCTGAGAAAAAAAGAAGTTGGAAAGTTGTTTTTGAAGAAAATAGAAATATTTTCCAAAGGATTGATGATCACCCTAGAATAGAGAAGACCTAGATACAAACTAGAGATATAGAGGACTATAGCTTGGTACCTACTGGAAAGAAACCGACAATGGTAAGGGAGGTCGTCGAGGGACTATAAAGTAGAGAAGGGGTTCCTTGTGAAGAGGAAATCCGGTGGGAAGGGTACTTGATAACCTTTTGGAAATCCCGAGCTTAGTGAGAAGAGGGAAACTTCTATTGTTGCTAGTGGAGGAAGGGGAGTAACCTTCCTGGATCATTTCAAATATGACAACCAGTTGAATCAATCCCCTTGTGGTATCATGGCTTGGAATGAGGGTGGCATGTTGTAGGAAGGCACTCTGCAACATAGCCTAAGGTTGGGAGGAAAGATGTCCTTTTTCAGTCAGTTGGTTGTTGACATTTACTGAACATATAAGTGTTTTAAACTTAATGTTTTGATGAAATATGTTATTGCATGATCAAATGGGAAATATGAATGTATGATTGGCTTAAGTAAAATGGAGTAATCATGTTTGTTTCCATTGGAAAACTTGTTAAACTTATTAACCCATGAGAACTGTGTAAGGGTATAGTATATCCCTTTGAGGGCTGCAAGAATTTTATAGGAAAGATTGAAAGATATGATTAAAACATTCATATTGAAATTGACATAGAAATATTTTAGTGATTAGGAAGGGTCTTTGTGGAGTCTCTGAGAGCCTCAATTCTGTGGAACCCTTACCCTTGAGAGGAAAGTTTACAGGACATGGAAAGATCCTTCTTTTGGACAATGAAAAGAGTGCCTTGGTGTTTGGGAGAGCCCTGTGGAGGATGAGGATCTGTAAGTTCTGAAAGATTCACCTGTCTTAGGTGGAAAGTTTGAAAAATATGCAAATATTCCATCTAGGTGAAGTGAGAATGCTTTAGTTTGTTTAAGAGTGAATTTTCAGACTGAGTTGGTAGAAACTTATATAAGACTTAGAAGAAACCCTAAAAGGTTTAAGTCTAGATTTAAACTATTACCATGGAGGAAACCAATGTTTTAAGATGGGGAGATTCACAACCAATGGTCTATATTTGATCGCTTCACCACAACCAATGGTATCGATGCGCTTGGGACCATTTTATCTAGTTATTATTACATCGGATTAAGGTTCGTCAGAGATATGGACAAGGGTTAGAATAGGATTTCGTGGATCATAGATATCTTGGGGAGTGTCCCACGATATCTCATCCATTGGATTTCGCATGAATCACTCTGAAGAAGAGGGTTCATAAATATTAACTAGTGAATAGATGCAAACCTAGAGACACATGATGTCCGTTGGACGAGAATAATTTGGAACGTTCAATGGTTAGAGTGAGTATGTTCGGAGTGGTCCAAGATACCTAAATGAAAATGACCCGATGGGGAGGGACTATGAGAACGGAGATAAACCATTGATCAATGCATGTTGAGATTTGATCTTAGCCCTATATTCCACGGGTCTTGTTCATGGTAGGTAGAATGAATGTTTACGTGGGTATAACCTTCATGCAGGTAGAGGCAATGAGGTAATCATAATCATTGTAATGGGTCAGAAGAGGATATTGAGCATCAAAGAAACAACATCGAAGAGGATATCAACTTTGGTGATTGAGCATCTTGATGGGAATGGGTCAGAATGAGATAGAGGTGGTTGTTTTGAGATCGAGAAGAATGTTGACCATCCTACTGGGGATGTCTAAGCCCTTGATCACCATAGCTAACTCTGTAGATTTTTCCTATAGTGAATTGCAAGAGTTTATATACTCAATATTGTGATAAGATAAGTCTTCACATAAGCACCAATGGACCCGAATGCTCATCCCGAGAAAGAAAAAGGAGAAAACCAAACATCCTACCATCCTAAGAGTGGATAGGGGGTCAGGTGTGTTATAGAGTGGTATCAGAGAAGATTTCAAACTATATGCTTGTATGGGTCGCCAAGGCCACTTAAGATTATTTAAAGACTCTTATTATTTGAAAAGAATGCATGCTCTAATCTTGATTCATGTAATGGATAACATTATTTTTCTATTTCAACACATAGGACAGTGGAAGTGACCACTGAAGCATAGCATGGAGGACACATCACACTTTCGAGATGAGGAATCTAACGATTGGAGGGATAGAGAAACCCCTCCAAATTTGGTATCCACTGTCATAAGTATAAAGGAAGATAATGAGAGACTTATGAGAGGTCGAGATGAACAAGAAGAGATGAATGTAGTGTTACTGCAAAGCTTGATTGAGATTCATAAGCATCTATGACAAGGCCCTAGTAATGCAGAGTTGCAATAATCAAAGAGCTTGAAAACCCATTCAGATGCCCAAAATCACAAAATATCCCATAACGATATAGGAAAGATTTCTCCCATAGAAATATAGGAAAGAGTTCTTCCAAGAGGAGGAATCAGAATGCCAAGAAAGCTAAATTTAGTGGGAGTATTTCCATAGAGTCCTATAACAAGAATATTTCTTCCAAAGAGTTGTCCAACAGTGAAATGGATCAAGTATTCCTAAGAGGCAACATAAGAGACATTCACAGATTTCCCTGACTAAAGAATACAAGAAGGCTAATCCACATACCTTTGATAGAGAAATTAATAAATGAGAAGAAGCCAAGGCTTGGTTGTTAGGTTTAAAGAAGCATTTTTGGGTACACAATTACTAAGACAATACTAAGGAAAGGATTGCCATATTTAATTTGAATGGAAGAGATTTCATATGGTGGGAGGATCTCAAGGAGATCAAAGGACTCAAGGAAAGAACACTGACTTGGAAGTAGTTTGAGAAACACTTCTGAAAGGCATACCTGTTAGAGAAGTATTGTGATGATAAAATCAAGGAATTTTCATGAGCATAAGTTGGGACAACTTACTATGGATGCATATGATAAGAGATATATGGAATTGTTGAGGTATGTTCCTTACCTCAAGGATGGGAAAGCAAAGATACAATGTTTTCTCAGTGGGTTTCCACATTCCTACCAAGACATAATTGAATTTGACAAGCTGAAGACCTTGGAGGACACTATAAGGAAGGCTAAGTGTTACTATGATTAGTCTAAACATAAGCATGAGACTTATGAGGAGTGGAAGAGAAAGGATAAGAGTGGATTCCAAAAGAAAGGATTCAAATATTCCCTGTACAATAATCCAAAGATGGGTGCATAGTTGGTTCAACCAGGAAGAAGTGTGCATCAATAAAACTTTCCATCTTAGAGTGGAAATAAACTAGCAGAAAAGGCAAGAGAAAGATAATATGAACCTAAGAAAGGACCTTTGCAATGCTGGGGATGTGGAGAACCACACATGCTAAGGGATTTCCCTCATAGGAAACAATACACTAAGAGAGTTTACCATGTGTGGGAAGTTGTTACTATCAATGATGAGGCCAAGAGTGTTCCAAGGATATATGCATTCATGGAGAATAAAAAAGAATACCACCAGGATTCAATAATGGATTTGGAAGGTATAATTACTAAACAAATTGTTTATATTTTGGTCGACCCTAGATCTAACCTTAGTTATATTTCACCCCAAGTTGTTGAAGCATGTTCCTTAAATAAGAAGAAGAATGCGAAGGAATGGTTGGTCCAACTAGCCACTGGAACTATTAGAGAAAAGTAGCATAAATGATAGAAGCCAATCGTTTTGAGATAAGTGAACTACATACTCAAGTATCCCTGAACATCCTACCTTTGGGAACATCAGGCAGAGTGTGTTTCCATGGGAAGCACCAACCTTTTTTGTGAATAAGGATGGTACATTGAGACTATGTATTGACTATAGGCATTTGAGCAAGATGACCATCAAGAACACATATCCATTTCCTAGGATAGATGATCTCTTTGACCACCTCAAGGATGCTGCAACTTTCTCAAAAATTGATTTAAGATCAGGATATCACCAAGTCATAATCAAATATGAGGACATTCAAAAGAATTTTTTTATAAAAAGGTATGGACTCTATGATTTTGTGGTGGTGCCATTCAGACTCACCAATGCACTGACTACTTTCATGTGTTTGATGAATAGCATTGTTAACAAATATCTAGACAAATTTGTCTTGGTTTTTGTGGATGACATTTTGGTGTCTTCCAAGACTAGAGGAGAGCATGAAGAACATCTTAGAATGGTGTTCCAAGTGCTAAGAGAGCACCAATTGTATTCTAAGTTCAACAAGTGTGATTTCTTTCAAAAATAAATCTAGTATTTAGGCCACATAATTTCAATAGAAGGAGTGGCAGTAAATCCCGAAAAGATCAAGGCAATCATGGATTGGCCTACCCCTTGAAATGTGATATAGGTAAGGTCCTTCATCGGATAGGTTGTGTATTATAGAAGGTTTACAAACGGATTTTCTAATATTGGCCATCCCATTAACCTACAAAGAAAAGGAAGAAAATTTATATGGTCAGCTGAATGTGAAGCCAACTTTCAACAACTAAAATATATTTTGACCGATGACCCTGTTTTTATATTGCAGACCCTAAAAAAATATTTATTGGTTTGTATTTATGCTTGCAAAGAAGGAATCAACGGATTCCTTATGCAGGAGGGACAAGTGGTTAGTTGTGAATCGTGAAAATTAAATGAGCACGAGCATAAGTATGTCACTCACAATCAGGAGCTAGCAACAATTTTGCATGCATTGAAGATGTGGAGGCATTACTTGCTTGGAAGGAGTTTCATATTAATGATAGAACACTATGGTATGAAGTATTTGTTTGAACGACCAAGGTTGAATGCTATACAAGACAAATGGATGGCACTAATCAACGAGTTTGATTTTGGAATCAAACACATAAAGTGATAGGAAAATAAAGTGGCAGACACACTCAGTCGAAGTGTGCAAGCTATACACTTAGCAACAAAAAGTGTGGGAGATTCTGACATCTAGTGAAGGATCAAATCCCTCTCACAAGAAGATGAGTTCTTCGATCATATACAATAATTATTGCAAGAGGAACCCAAAGAGAGAAAATATGAAGGCTATCCACTTATAGTTGACAACATGTTGTTGTATAATATCAGGTTATATGTGCCAGAGTCAGCAAACCTGAAGAGATTGATTATGGATGAGTTCCATAGGATACCCTATGTAGGCCATCCTAGTTACCAAAAAATGGTAATAGAATTGATGTAATTATATTATTGTCCTAGGATGAAGAAAGAAATTGCAGAATACATTGACAAGTGTCTGGAGCGTCAAAAAGAAAAAGTCTAACAAAATCATCCTCTAGGTTTATTACAACCTTTACCAATCCCAGAATGAAAATGTGAGACTATCTTCATCGATTTCATTATTGGTCTACCAAGGATAGTAAAAAAACATGATGAAATCATGGTGGTAGTGGATAAGCCGAGCAAGGAATCTCACTTCATCCCTATCAAATCTAATTTTAATGCCATAGATGTTGCTAACATTTTCATGAAGGAAATTTTTAGGTTGCATGGTCTACCCAAGACCATAATCTCGGATAGAGATGCTAAATTTACCTCAAATTTTTGGAAGAGTCTATTTGCAGGCTTGGAAACATAGTTGGAATTTAGCACAACCTACCATCCTCAAATAGATGCTGAGACTAAAAGAGTAAACAATGTGCTAGAAGACATGTTGAGGATGCATGTTATACATTATCCAAAGCAATGTGAAGAGTACCTACTGTTAGCACTCTGTAAATTTTGTCCGACTGATAGACAAACGACATAGGTAACTGTTTCAACCTACTTTAGAGATGGGCACTGTCTTGCTCAACTCAGAGAGGGCTCTCTCGTGTCACTTGATATTTCTTTGGGAATCAGTGGCTAGGTTTGGTTTGTTTTGGGGTTTTTTATAAAATTTGTTGGCAAAGAAGGGGAGAGACTCTTAGGGCTATGGAGTCGATATTCTGAAAGTGAAGGAAAATAATGATTGGCCGGTAGAACTCTCCAGAGGATAAAGGCTAAATGAGGCAATGAATCTGAGTTGTTAATTGAGTTTAAGCAGGGTGTAAGAAGAAAGAGAAAACAAATAACTACATCAGAGCATTACTGAAATGAATTCTGAATTAGTTAAGAGAAAATTCACACAGTTTAAATTGCTTAAGCCAAGAGAATCACAAGATGAATTCTGAGCTTTTAACTATCCAATTTAAACAGAAGACAGTGCAAATGGAAATAAAGAACACAGGAAATACATACGATGAGAGAAAATAAAAATCATATCATCACCATTAGAATCTTTTCATAGAGACTTCAAAATCTTCTGCATATGTATTCAATTCAGCTCCAGAAAATTACAATGTAGTTCAAAACAACTAAGAAGGTGCCCTTGCACTTCTACCAACTTTAATTCGTTTAGAATTTCTAGTACTTATACAATTCGATTACAATGGCTGAAACTGAAGCGTTTCAGTGTCTAAGAACTGACTACAATAATTACAAGCCAACGGTTTAGGTAGGCGAACCGATTTACAATGATTTAAACAAAAAATGTTTCATAAACTAGGGATAGATCTCTCTGATTTCTCAGCTTCCTCTGTGCCATCTGTCTTGCTTCGATCACCTGTCGAACTTGCTTGTTTGGTGACACCTGGAGGTTGCTTACTGGTCCCTGAAAAACTGCATTTCGTCCTGCCCAGTCACACGATCTCCTTCCACTGTGAGTCAGAAGGAATCTCGTAATCCATCATTTCCTCTATCAGAATCTCCAGATCAATGCAAGTAGCATAATACATAGTCGACAACCCTCCCTTCACTGTCTTAAACTGATTTAAAATATCAAATTTTGTTGTTAGATAATCCACTAGACTTGGTCCCTTCAAGTTTTCTTCCAAACTGTCAAACTTAGACTGGTCCAATATGCACTGTGTGAGGAGGGAGTTGTACTGTTTTGGGTTGTGTAATTTTCCTTTGCCATCCCAAAATGGTGGGAGGTCCTTGACAACAATTGTTCAAATGTATCCTTAAATTCTTGTATACTCTGCTCCATATGCACGGATTTAGTTTGAACTGACTTGAGCAAATTGTGCTTAGAGATGATCCTCCTAGCCCAAATTATTAGTTTAGTCCTATCCTTGACCCCAATGGTCTGGAGATCAGCGGTAGGAACAAAATTAAGCAAATTTATAGCGTTTTGGGCCCATTCTGGGGGTTTTTTCACCAGTGTTTCATTTACAATTGTACACCTGCTTCGGGCAGTGACAACCATGCTGTCTTTGTCATTTATGAAATTTAGGTATACCCTGAATTTGGCAGCCTCAATAGAGATAGAGTCCCAGATTACATGTTTAGCTCCCTGAAAAAGTCCTTTACCTTTCAACCTCGTTTTCAATTTTCTCACTCTTTCTTGCACCTCTTGATTTTCCCTTTGGAACTGGGCCATCTTCTCATTCTTAATTTTCATTTCATGTTGCATCCTTTCTATATCTCCTCTGAGATTCTTGATTTCTCCTTCTTTCAGGCTAACTTGGGACATAGCATGAACCAATCCATCAACGTTAGGCCCAATTTTCAAACATTCGAAAGATTTGAAATATCATAAAATAATGACCGGGGCCCTCCTTTTATATGCACTTTTCGATATCGGGGGTGAGGCAAAGTGGTTTTGGGTAGACCGCTTTTCACCTGATATGCCTCTGGTGGCACCACGTGTCTGAGGGATAAAACCATGGTATTTTCTCCGGCCCGCTTTCTAGTCCTTAACCTTCAATTTATTTCCTCACCCGATATGTCCCCTGATCGTCGATCTAGGCTGCTCAAGATCTATGGCCCACCGGGCCCCATCACTTCCGTGTCTCTGCTATCATGTTTATCCCTTTCTCCTCTATATGTGACATGGTCCTCCAAACTATCGCGCCTCCACACCGATGTAGCTCCTCGCCAAATTTTGAGACTTGGATTCCATCAAAAGAAAATTGTTATGGTGATAACACCTACCTCTGGTAGAGTTCACTTATAACAATGGTTATCAGAAATCATTGAAGATGAGATCATTCAAGGTTTTTTGTGCTAGGAAATGTAGATTTCCAAGTAGTTGGGATAGTCCAGTGGACAAGATCACACTTGGACCCGAACTGTTAAAAAAAATAGAACAAGTAATGATTAAGATAAGGAAGAATTCAAAAACAACCTAGGATAGGAAATAGAGCTATGTAGACCATAAGAGAACTCATAAATATTTCAAGGTGGGAGATCATGTGTAACTAAGAGTGAAGCCCAAAAGAAGTTCCTTGAGAATGGGTAATTGTGCTAAGATAACACCTCGATATTGTGGACCATTTGAAGTACTGGAAAGAGTGGGACCAATGCATATATTCTTGTTTTACCACCTACTGGTAGAGCACATAATGTGTTCCATGTGTCCATATTAAAGATATATGTTCATGATTCTAATAATGATTCTAATAATATATATATATATATATGGTGTTTTTCAATATTTCAAAAGAAAAGACAATGAAGGAGCTGACGGGCGCATTGGCTAAACTGTATGAAAAACCCTCGGTGTCCAGTAAGGTATTTATAATGAAGATATTATTTAATATGAAGATGTCAGAAGGTGGGTTTGCTCCAGATCATTTAAATGAATTTAATACGGTTAATAATCAACTACGTTATGTAAAAGTGGACTTTGATGATGAGGTCAGGGATCTTATAATCTTGTGCTCATTGCCAAAAATATGGAATGACTTGGTCATGGTTGTAAGTAACTCTGTATCTGGTTCAAACACTCTAAAATTTGATGATGTTGTTGGTGTTATCCTTAGTGAGGAAATGCGATGGAAAAACACAGGTGAGACATTAGGTAATGCGTTAAACATGGAGAACAAGGGAATATAAAAGGATTGAGGAAAGGGATCAGGGAACCACGATAATTCTAGGAAGAGAAGATCCAAATCCAGACTAGGAAAAAATAGAGTGTTGGAATTGTGGAAAGAAAGGACATCTAAATAAAGACTGCAGAGCTCCAAACAAACAAATATATGGACAGTAGGAGAAAAATCAAGAAGCAAATGTAACATGTGATGTGTTACAAGATGCTTTGATTCTTTCTGTAGATAATATTTATGAGTCTTGGGTAGTAGATTTAAGGGCTTCATTTCATGCCACACCCCATAGGAATTTGTTTTTAGATTATGTTCAAGGTGATTTTGGATAGGCTCATTTGGGTGATGATGTTGTTGATATTATGGTAGTTGCGGGAGGTATTTACCTCCACGTGTAAACCTGACGAGAATAGAATATTTCGGGAAGCAAGAAGAAACCCTAACTTATTGGTTAATAACCCTAGAATACAAGTCCACTCAAGGGGAATGACTTGTATTAGTTTATTAGTCTCCAAGAGAAGAAGTCGACTAAAGGAAATAATATATACTAAAGGATTAATACCTAGAATAAGAAGTCGGCCCAGGCAGTCTGCCAAATTTAGTATAAATACAAGAGGCCAATCTTCATTCTGGCAAGCATTCTCAGAACTGCAGAAGCAACACTTGTGCGCACTGCAATTGGCCAGTTTGTGCGCAATTTTGGAGGAGAGTTGTCGTTGCAGCTGCTGTAGCTAGAAGATTTCAATTTTGGCTTGAACTATCTCTTGGTTATGGTTTGGACTATCTGATTAGCTCTTGTTTGATGCGTTATCCTTGGAGAAGGGTGCTCTACCCTTCGTTTGGCTATCTATCCTAGGGTTTTCTTCTAGAATGATTCTCTGTCAAGGTTAAGGTGCTTAGAGGGTGGATTCGGCCTATGGTTGGGTGACAATAGTGATATTGTCTATGGTAAAATGAGCACATCCATAAGATTCTAACAGGTTGTGGGTCCACACATCCTTCATTCAGTCTAACCACTGGAAGGGAGCATAGCCATAAGGATATTAAGCTTGTTGAAGAACTACCGCTAGGGTTTCTAGCAAGAGAAATCACCAAAGCACTGCCGCTAGGGTTACTAGCAGGTGTAGTTGCAAAAACCCTAACCCTCTCATTGAGGCACCTTAAGTGAAGGGTTTGACCTAATTTCTAGATAGACTAGTGCGCCCTAGCCTAGTTCACCTCCTTGTACTCTCAGCAAGCCAAGATGTCAAGTTTGAGTTTTTGGTCAAATCTAGGGTTGACCAAGTCAAAGAAGCCATGACTTACACTATGAATTCATAAAACAAGTTAGATGAAGCTTCTAACTTCAGAGCATGAAAGACAAGGACCGACCTCATCCTTGCCAAGAATAAAGTGATGGATATCGTGAAAAGAAAGATCGTGGAACCAGAGTTTGAATAAGGAAAAGAGAAAGAACCACAGAACGTTGCAGTTATGGAAAAGTTCAAAAATGGCGACATCAATGCCATGAGTATCATAGCGGAATCTATAAAAGACCACTTAATACCCTACATCTCCCATCTTGACTCATCAAAGAAGATGTACGATGCCCTAACAAACCTCTTCTCAGTCAGAAACATTGGACAAGTAATGAGTATGAAGAATGAGCTCCATGACATGAAGATGAATGATGATGACAACATAACATCATACTTTGTGAGAATCTCTTAGTTAAGAGATCAACTACAAGATATTGAAGAGATCATTTCAGAGAAGGAATTGGTAAACATAGTACTCAATGGTCTTCCCAAGACATGGGATGCATTTGCGGCAAGTATGAACACAAGGAAGGAGTATCCTACATTTGAAGAAATTTGGACTTGCTGTGCTCAAGAAGTATCAAGGATCAGTGAAAAAGAGAAACCTCAAAAGAAATATGATGATTAAGCCTTCAAAACAAGATTCAAGAATTCCAGGAACAAAAGGAAGTTTGGAAAGAAGCCAAATCTAGAGAAAGATATGTCAGAAATACAATGCTTCAACTGTCGAAATATAGTCACTACAAGAATCATTGTGCCAAGCTAAAGAAAAGGAAGGAGACCCACGAAGCATCAATTGTCGAAGAAAAGGAACCTTCAAAAAAGACTAAGCAGGATGAAACAAACTTCTTCCTCTAAGACAATGTAACAATATTCTTCATAGTTATTGTACATATCTTGTTTGCATAGTCTTTGTACATATCTTGTATATCTATCTCTTAGAAGATAATATGTTCCAAGAGAAACTATACCTATGGAAGAACAACAAGATAAGGATTGCTATCACAATGACTATAAGACAAGGCAATACACATGAAAGGATGAAGCACATCAACAAGCTCTCATAACAGTTCATGTGAAAGCTATTACAAGATAAGCCGAAATCAGAATAAATCTTGAAGAAACCTAGAAGAAGAAAAGACAGAAATAAGTCAACAATCAAGAGGAAATTGGAGAAATACTTATGACACTTTGCAGAAGGCAATAAGGATGCAGATGAAAGTGTGGATTATGTTAGATGGAGGGAGTTGATTATATAGTTCCAAAAGAAAAACATGCACTCATACATGAAGCAAGGATTAGGAGGGAGCTAATCCTATGATCCATTGAAAATGATAAAGTATATATCCATGGTAGCAGTCATGAAAATAAGTATGTGTTCAGTTTGACTTCAGAAGAAACCTTCCTCGAAAAGAAGCCTTAAAGTATCCTTGGTTGTCCATCCACATCCGTGACCCCATGATGAAAGAAATAAGTGGAATATTGAAGGCATGGAATCTATAAGAAACTCCATGGACCCAAGAGATAAAGAGAAACATGAGGAATAACATGAAGATTCCAAGAAAGAAAGAAAATCTGGAAAAGCCAATCATTGTATCGAGAATCACAAGACTGCCAAGCTGATATGAACTGAAAGTTGTGGTAGACTTATGAATAAAAGCATTGAAAGATACAGAACTAGAAGCTATCACAGATGGAGGGAGAAGACTATGATGATTGTTTCTTCCAAGTAAGCCAGACATACCTCTACATGAGTCATTATATCATCTGCAATATCCATGGGATGGAGTTTTACATCAGATGATTGCAAAGACTATTCTCCAGAATAATTGAAGAAAGAGCGTATGAAGAGAAACCTCAAAGATTTGAGGTATACCAGAAAGAGACTCTTGTATGCAGACGAAATAAGACAACTTTGGTAGAGAACCTCCAATGCACAACATAAGCATGGTGAAAAATTTCTATATTATGTCAGAATGGTTACTCAGAACTCCAGAATGATGGATTTCCAATCCATGACAAAGATCTTATGATGACAGAAGAAGTGCCACATGGATATGTTCCGGTTTGATCCTTTCCACGATGTTATGAGCTGGCAGGAAACAAAAGAGTTGAATTCAACTATGATATACTGTAATGATTAGAGCTATATGAAGCCTTCAGAGAAAACCAGTGTTCCAGAAAAACCGAAGTACATTGAGATCAAGCATTACATTCTCTGTGATGAAGTCTAGAAAAGAGAAAGTGGTTCTCCAATATATATCTCCATAGATGCGTAGATAAGTAGACATTTTGGTAAAGCCTCTGTCAAAGATGAAAGAGTTTGCGTACTCAAGCTGGACCTTGTGGAGACGACTTCCTTATTGAAAAAGGAAGAGATGAATCTGAGGTTGGGAGGGAGCACTGATGTGTTATTGATTTATGGATAGTCATTTTTCAGTTCGAAAAATGGTCCAGGATGAGCAGTTCCTTTCTAGTTTGTAAAGTGGTTGAGATTTCTAACGGACATGCATTTTCCAGTTTGGAAAATGGTCCAGATAGAACGGTCATTTTCGTAATGAAAATGGTTTGATGGATTGTTGATGTACCATAGACAATGATTTCCCATTGTGGTTAACATGGGGAATGTTCTAGGACAGTCTCTCTTCTTGAGGGTTACTCAAGAAGACTGGTCAGCCTCGCTGGACAATCATTCATTCGAAGCTCACACTTGTGAGCAGTTTCGAAGAATGGTCCATTTTGGAGGTTGGTGCAGGACAATCATTCCCTAGGGAAGATTCATTCTCTCCAGGTTTCACTTTTTTTAGCGCCGAAGGAATGGCCCAGATAGGTGAATGGTCTAGGTTCAACAATCAAGGACATGCATTCCTTAGGGCAGACTCATTCTCTCCAGGTTGCACTTTGTTTAGTGTCGGAGGAATGGCCCAGGGTGGGGAATGGTCCAAGCTCAGAAATCGGGACAATTATTCTTCCTTGCTTGAGAAGAATAGTCCAGATAGCTCATCATTAATGTTTTAACTTCTAAGGGAAGATGCTCTTCCAAGATCTCACAGATGTAAGTGGAAGAATGGCCCAGATGATTCAGTTTATATCATAACAATGTTTTCTGTGCAGGTTGATATCAGATGATTGTTATGGAGATTGTATGTCTTTAGATAGTAGATGTATGCTACTGTGGTGGATGTGTTCCACTGATTGTGACTATACGTCATAGATCAAGTATCTATGTGCTAGTTGGTGTGGTAGTGTACCACTGGATTGTAGTTGTGTACTACTATGGATAGACACATTTGTTTTATATTGAATGATATTGTTCCAATTTCCTTGAAGACTATAAACAATGTTGGAAATGATTATCATCTAGATGGATGATCAAAGGATAAAGATTTCCCAGACAGAAAATGGTTCAGAACATTTATTCTTCTAGGACATATGTCCAGATTAAAAGAATGGCTCTTGTGTCACTTTGTGGTGTGAGCGACTTATCCAACATCATGTATGATTACTCAGATGGAGTATGGTTTCGAGAGATGATGCAACTGATGACATTGATAGTGATGATGGTGCTCATGATCTAGTCATGGAATAGTCTATATGACTATGTTGATGCTACTGGGTAAATGGTATGTTTTTGCTCAAG
>JASDQU010290586.1:0-14508 GCA_032191745.1 Picea mariana | reverse complement strand
CCAATTATCTAATTTCTCAGCATTTACTTCTCCATTGTACATTGGCAATTCAAATTTAATATCAAGATTTAACAAAGGAATTTGTGAAGGAGTTTTACCATGTCCGTTTGGAGAATTTGGAAGAGGTCTTGAATTGGTAGAAGAAGAAGAAGAAGAAGATGGAGGTGAGGGTGGTGGAGAAGCACCATTCCCTCCCTTTCCATTTGGAGTTTTATCACCACTATCTCCCTTGTGCTTTGAAGGGTTGGAGCCTTCACCTTGCAACCTTGTATTCCTTTCCATCAAGATTTTCATCATTTCTCTCATTTCCATGACAGCCTTTCTGAGATCTTCATCTTCTGTAGGAATATGTTCATGACTCTCTTCATGAGCCATACTTGGTGAATGCCTCCTTGAAACTTGTGGTGATGATATAATCTTCCTTCTTGAAGGACGAGAAATTGGCTCTACAAGTTGACCTTATCCTCTTGTGATTTTCAACCTTGTGAGCATCAGAAAACAAAACACTTGCAAATAATCAAGTCTTCAAAAACCTATGCTCTGATACCAACTTGATCTAAAAATGAAGAAGACTTGTATTCTTGAAAATATTTGCAAGTTTTATTTTATGTGTTAAAATGAAAATGGATCAATTTTGCAACACATCCTTTATAGAAATTTCTCATTCAAGATGCATATAAACAACAACAATAAACAGTGAATAGAAAACACACAACATGACAAATGATAAAGGAGTTCACCCCTCTCTTGGGCTACATCTCTTGGTCCAGCTTCTAATGGATCTTTTGTATTATTTTCTAAAAGTGCTCAAATATGTGCTTTACAATGCTCAAAATGCCAAATAGACAGCTCCAATGGCTTCAGAACGTCCAAAAACCCCTAACTAGGCTTTTTCGGCACCTCGTTTGGCCAAAAATTGAAGAAGTTAGGCTTCCTGAAAGTTTCCCTTCAAACTTGCTGTCTCTGGATCACCAAAATGCACCCTTGTTGGCTCAACCTAGCCCCCACGCGTTTTTATGAGTTAAAACCCAGCACCAGGCACAACCACACAATCGGTACAAACTGTCGAATGATTACGCACTAGCCCTTAACCACCAAGGCTCGTGGACACATGGCCACCACATGACCGCGTGCAATACAAACATGGTTAAGGTTTAAACCATATGTATAACCGTGGGGTTAAACCGTGCGCACACCACAATGGTCACATGTCATATATAACCACGCGCATACCACAATGGTTACACAACACATATATATAACCATGGGTTTAACCGCCCATAGCAACAGTCGTATGAAATACATATATAACCGTGGGCCGGGGCTTAGCCCCGACCCGGTCCGCGCCCCATTTCACATCATTGCAAACTCAAATAAATTTAAATGCATACATATGTTAAGTAATACATGTGGGCACACTGGTTGGGCGACCCTTCCCAAGGATTTACCCTGCCCGGAGGTCACGGGGTCAAATTCGACCAACAACATAACTTTTAAACCAATACATAGGTGACACATGGCGGCCATTGATTGGGCCATGTGTCGCTATCCCATTCGCTGCAAACAAGCCACATCATATTCCAACTGTCTACACAACTACTTGCCATGTGTCATATGACCCCTACCACATGTCGTACGGCCTGCCACGTCAGCATCCGTACGGACTATACAGTCAGCATCCCTTTTTTTGCCTGTTTGTCGTTTTGAACAGAACGCGATATCTCTCGCTCCTGACGTCCATTTGAACCCAAATGAGTTGTGTTGGGTTCTTGACGATGAGGCCTATGCTCCTGTTCGATTTGAAGTGATTTCGAGCACTTTGAATTTTTGAGCAAAATTTGATCCCTTGGATCATCTGTGCATAACTATGTTGATTTTTCTCCCTTCATACCTCTCTTCCGCTAAAATCCATTGGACATTCTAGTTGTTTTGATTCCTCTTTTATTGGATATTCCCTAATAATGTAGGACATTCTTCTGTGTCATGATCCGATGCGCGACAATACATACAAGTTTATCGTGGAAGTGGAGATTATCTTGCATAATGTCTTGGTTGTTGATAGTTGTGACATACTATTGATCCTCTACCTCTTCCAAAGCCTCCTCTTGCTCTTCCTCCACCTCTGTAGTCATCTCGATCTCCTCATGGCACGTTATACTGAGGTGCCTGATTGTACTGCATGGTATTGTACCGAGGTTGCGTTGTGTTGTACTATGGCTGCGCGATATTATATGGTTGTTGCACAGTATTATACTACGACTGCACAGTGTTGTATGGGGCTGGTACTTGGTTAAACTAGGCTGTGACTTTCCCCGTCATCATTTCTTCCTACGCTCTATATGCATCTGATTTCCTCTCTCTCATCAATTCCATAGTTCTACAATCTTTTTCATCATGGCCCACTGACTTGTAAAAGTTGCAATATGAACTCTTTGGGACTGTCTGGTATTTCTACATCATTGGGTAGTGATATTGATCGTGGCCCTATTTCTTACCGATTTCGCACCATATTCCTCTTATTGGTAACGGATTTGGCATCCCTGTTGCCATATACTGCATGAATGTTGGACATTCATTCTTATGGTTCCCTTCCATCCTGTATGTGGTACACCAAATGACTTCTCATTTGTCCTTACTTTTGTTCTGGTTTAGCTGGAACATTAAGTTCTTCAGATCCTCCTTCAGTTCTTTGATGGCTAGATCGGTCTTCTGATATTGGTTTTCGTTTAGTTGCAGGGCTTCCTGCAGAGCCTCTACATGTGTCTGAAACTTTTGTTGTCGCAGTGGATATTTCAAGTGTGGTAGTAGTGAGTTGATGAACACGTGCTTGTGCTGCATATTTGTCATGAGATATTTCAACTTTCCTTTTAGTCGCTTGAACCTTTGGTCAATCTCCCATACGGATTCTTCTGGTTTCTGTCTAATCTCTATCATCTTGTTCATGTACTGGTCATCTGAGCTTGGCTTCTGAAACTCATTTATCAATAACTTCTTGATATTCACGATCATTCTGGTTGTCCTTGGTGGATTTTTTGTTGCTAAACTCATATACCAATCCAGTGCGTGATCCCTTAGTGTAATCGCTAGCTGTGAAAGTTTAGTGTCCTTGTCTGTGATTTGTTTTTCTTCCCATATCTTTTCACAGATAAACAAGTGCTTCTCTGGGTCCTCCGACACTTCTCCTTTGAATTCCGGTAACCTGATGGTGGGATCATGTCCTACCATCCTGAATGTTGAACTACTACCTCTGCGCAGTGTAGATACTTGACTAATGCTTCTTGAACTAGCTCCCCCGGTTTTTGTTCCTTGTGTAGATGTACTTCCTGTTGTCTTCCTTCTCTTGAAATTTGGTTGTCTAAACAATGGTGTGCTTTTGTTGGCCCTTGACCAATTTTTGGAGAACCTTGGTCACATTTGACCAATTTTGGGACTTCGACAAGCTGGTCAAAGGAGATGCAGAGATCACAGGATCTAGGCCCCTTCTTAGGGCACTTTTGGTTTTAGGGTTTATGTAACGGGTATGGGATGTCAGCCCATGGGTTTAGCCATGTTTAGGCCCTTTTGTAATGCATAAATAGAAAGCTAGGTGATGTAAGTAAGAGAGACCTAGATGTGTAATGTGGCCGGTGAGCTAAGTGTGAACAGTTGCGGATGCTTCGTGCATACTGTGTGTTAAGAGCTTGTAGAGCTAAGTGCAAGTGATTGTAAGAATCTTGTGTGCAGATTGTAAGAAGGATTTGTGCTTGAACCTAGCTCGGGGAAGGAGGATCTTGCAAGGTGCGTGCATATCTCATGTCCTATGCTGAGTGGGTTCTTGTGGCTCTGTGCTTGTAGATGATTGAAAGAAGACAATAAAGAAGAAGACTCGGTGGATGTAGCCCCACACTGGGGTGAACCACGTATATCCTGTGTTGTGGTTGCTTTGTGCATTATATGTTTTATGTTATTGATGTGATTTATGCTTAGTACAATGATATATACATCTGATATAGTATCTTAGTTCTTATTAATGTGAATGAATGCTAGATCCGATCTATTTCTATATGCTAAGTGCTTAGATGTATTAGATCTTGTTGAATACTGCACTTCTCTGTAACTAGGGTTTCGACCTGCAATGTGAATAAGGGTTAAATATTGATGAATGTTAACTACTAAGTGCTTTGTTAGTGTTGTAATCATAGATCTGTGTCCTAGATAGGTTGTATACACTTGAGTCCTGCAATCACCCTTGCCTCTACCTCGGGTGAGACTTCATCTTCTTCGCAGGTGTTGCTGAAAGGGATGGTAGTTAGGGTTTTGTTGGTGCGCTGTTGAAGAATTGAACCCTGGGTTTGCCCCTATGCCAACATATGTTTTGTGTGTTAGTCGCACATGGGTTTATGGGTTCCACACTTACATTAATATGGATAGGATTGTTGCCTTCTATTGTCGCTCTTGGACCTCTCGTCTTCCTCTCATATGTTGCGCACAAGAATTCCTCAATATGTTCCATAGACTAGAGATCCTCTACCTCCTCTTCATCACTTGCCAAGCCTCCCCTCGTGGCTATGACTCTCTTCTTGGTGTTCACCTTGTATTAGTAGGGTACTCCACTATGCATCTTTCCAGCTGTCGCCAAGATCTGCTTGATCTGGTTGTCATCCATCATGATTGGGTACACGGAATCCTCTTTATTTCCTTTATCCACTTCTCCTTCCATTTCTTATTTTCCTGTCAGTGCTTCCCCCCTTCCCCCATGCACACATGGAAGTTTAGTTGTCTAATTCCATTGTCATTACACATTTTTTATAGAGAAATATCTTAATAGAAATATACAATAATCGAATATACCTTCCTCGAGGCCCACGTAGAAACTCTTCCTCCGCTGGGCTATACGACTTCGCGGTATCTACTGCAAATTCTGTTATAAATCCTGCTACAATACTGTCGAGCCAAAAATATACTGCGCGGGTGAATTTGTTATTCACATGTTGTAACTTCTCAATCTGAACTGGGGTCCACTCTAACTGTTGGATCCAATTTTTTGCGTGGTTATCCTTCAACCTCAATATCCACTTCTGCAATAAGTGTGGAAAATCAAAGAAAAATACTTCATGCAGATCAGTAAACACATACTTCTCAAGATATTTGCACAGTGTTACTCTAGGGTTTTTGTTATCTTTCTGCACAAACTCTATCTCCTTTGTCTTCAGCCAACTTTCAATCTCTTCTTTTGTGGGATTCCACGGTCTCAACATTCCCTTCTAGCGGTGCATTCTCACCTTCTTATGGTCTGGTTTGATATTATTTTGACCTGTCTTCCACAGATCTTACCTTATTTTAGCATAACTTCAACAGATCCCATCTACTCAATCCTATGTTGGTCCAACCGACAATGAAACCATTTGTTGGTTTACTTATCTAATCTATACCTTTAACATGATTCACCCAGGTTCAAGTCTACTGGGGTTCCAACAAAGCCTCTAAAACTATCGGCCCTCTTGGTAAACCAGAAGGAAACATAGTACACAGAGTGAACTGTGAAGTCTCACCTGAGATAGTATTAATGGGTGACTGCATTACTCAAGTGCTTGCAGTCCAGGACTGAATGGAGATCTGTGAAGTATGTGCTAAGAGTTCTATTTAATTATTAAGCCATATACTGGCATTCTCATTCATGGATGTAATGTAAAATTATTCATTAGTTCATTCATACATCATTATAACATCTACTCATAGACAGTAAGAGAATTACAAGAATTCAATCACACAACACATGTTTTACCGTGGTTCACCCCCCCCCTTGGGCTACGTCCACAAAGATCTTTCTCTTGAGCTCTTCTATTATGGTAGTTCCAAAACTATAGCTCGTTCTCAGTCGGGTCAAGATCTATTATGAGGAATACTATATCACACCAGGCTCCTTATCCTATTATCTAACCCTCAATATCCACCCTTCTGACCCTCTACAGCTCAACAACTTACAAAATTAGGTCGTATGACAGAGTATTGCAAACTACTTATCAAAATAGGACTCCTTCCTCTTGTCGTCTCTTCAGACTCTAAAAGTATTTTCTCCATTCTCCACAACTACTCTCCTAGGTATCTATATATATATGTTTATGTCTCATCATACATTACAATGTATACAAAAACCCTAACCCTAACATCGTTAGGTATTCCATGCATGCGTGTGTGATGCTTTTCCTTCCAGCTGTCGCTTTCCTCATGTATGCCTTTCTTCCCAAAATAGCCTTTCTTTCGGATTTGGCCTACTTCCAATAGTCCCTCATGGTTTTTTTTGGGCTTGGCGCAACCGATCTTGCAAAGGCTCGACTGGTTCGAGTCCCAAATTCTTGTACCCAGATCTTGTAGGGGACATGCATGAAGAAAAATAAATGAAGAGAAGACTGCTTTGATAACACTGATCCAGATTTATGAGTGAAACAAACTGAATAACAAACTGAATACAATAACACAAAAATATGGAGAACAACAACAGATATCCAGTGAACAATAAATTCCATTGAATAAATAAAATAGGTTGAAACTGTAAAACTGTTGAACTGAAAACAACTTGCTCAAATGGTGGTAGCTATCTTTGAGAAGAGATGTGGCTGCTATGCACATACGTATGAGTAGAATGATTGCAATGAGGCTCTAGAGGAATTTTTAATATTACTCATGAATTCCAAGACCCTAGACATCCCAAAACCTAACCCTATGATATGAAGCACCAAAAGTTATGTGGGCCTCGATGGGTAAGTTGGTACCTCAACTTCCCAGGGTCATAACATTTTCATAAGAACWTCATTTTAGGCGTGTGATAGCTCGTTGGAAATTTATTTTTGAGAACTACACATTATTCGATCAAAATATGAATATGTGTATAGTTTGACTGTGGCAAGCCAAAAAAAACATTKTTTAGGGCCCCAAAAACGACCCTAGAAGTACAGAAATATGTACTGACATGAAAAATTCCAAACTAAGTCAGTTGGAATAGGTGGGAGACCACCAATATCCACCTAGAATCTGTGTAGGGATTCAGACATTCATGAAAGTGTAGAACCCACAATTACAAAGAATTACAAAAGAAAATGTTGAATTAAAATTGTCAAAAGGAGCCAGTTGGAATAGGTGGGTGGCCACCAATATCCACCTAGATCAGCAGGTTTTCCATTTTATTAGTCAATTCCCAACATTTTTCTTTCATTATTTATATATTTTAGTTTTATTTTCCTTTTGTTGTCCTAAAAAGAAGAGTTCGAGGAGAAGCAAAGTGTTGAATCCACAACCCAATTTTGACTTTGTGTCCCAATTTTTGACTCCATATCCCAATGGATTAAAGCACTAGGATACTCACCCTAAAGTATGGTTCTTATCACCTCACAAGGAGGATCCACACCAAAAAATGAGTTAATGTTGTCTCTTGAAAAGGCTCACTACCCAAAACTTTCTCGTTTTCCTGTGGGGCCCAACTCAAGCCAAATTTTGCAAATCATCCAAATGATATATTTGAATGCAAGAAGTGGATTAGACATGTTCATTAGAGACACTATTCATTTTATAGCTGACATAATCCATTTCCAAGTTATGGAAATATGGAATTTGATTTTTCCCATGGGGGGCACCTTGGATGAAATTGTGTTTTCTTATGGAAAGAGTAATTTTGTTGCAGTGAATGGATTAGAAATAGTTTTTGAGGTAACTAATCATGTTTGAGATAAAAAAAAAAAAAATCAATTACTACCTAAAAAAGTATGAAAACATGAAATTAAAGAATTCTAGCATTGATGTCAAGTTTCCAATTCTACTTTATGAAATATATCAAAAAGGAATCAAAAGGTAGCATGTAGCTAGTCATTGGAAAACATGTATGCATTCTACATGCTTCTTCTAACTACATATAAGTTTGGTTTCGTATGTAGGATATAAAGTAGTCAAAGTTAGAAAAACCAAGGAGGCACATTTTTTAATGAATTTTTGGCTTGTTTACTATGCAAATTTCAAATGGACATAACTCTATCTCCACAAATTGAGAAACCATTTTAGAGTATTTTTGAAATGTAAGGTGATGCATCTGACATGGTACATTTGGCCCCATGTAGAGCACATAATAAGCAATAAATTAATGAGCATGGGCCATGTTTATGTTCTCATAAACCACATTTTAGGTGCTTCAAACCTAGAACTAAAATGGGATTTTAAGTCCAGACATGAGGATCATCCATCTCAGTTCTTATGGGCCAAAACACATCAAAATGGGAGCACATATCAGTTGAATTTTTCATAGTGTCACTTTGACTATGAACTTGTATAGAAAAATTCTCTCAATATACTTCATTATTTAAGAAATCCTCTAGAAAAAACGCTAAATATGCCCAAGACTAGCCTATATTTGAGTTTTCATTGTTTGAAATTGACAACAACTCCCATGGTAGTGAATTTCTCAACCAGGCCTTTTGTTATCCATAAACTAGACAATGCATTTTTTCTTGTGATTTTTGGCACAATTGACAAGGCCTCGACAAGAAGAACACCCATGTGTGATGGGGATTAGGTTCTATTGATCAGAAGTGTGTCGATTTCATCGAATTTGATTGAGAATAGGGTCCACAGAACCAATAGAATTCTCTAGGATAAGAACAAATCTAGTTCACCCAAATGAAATCCAGTCATCCATATGCATTTTTGGCATTGTTGGTTTGAGGTTATTGGTGGCGTCTCATGCCTCATGAACAACTGACAATTCCTTCAATTTAATTGATCAATAGTCTAAAATAGATTGTGAGGTGTTGATAGGAGGGGGAAGGATGATGAAATATTGTATATGAATGGTAGATGTGCTTTTGCACTAGTTTAATCAATGATGGAGATTCATGTAATGGAGGTTCCAACTTGATACAAGGTTTGGTGGACATCATTTCTCATGTGCCTCATGTTCCCATCGAGAGGTGGAGGCATATAAAAGTTTTAAACTTTAAGTTATAAACTCCCACCAAAATATGAGCATTTAAAAGTTTTAAACCTTATATTATAATATCCAACAAAGGTGAGGGAATTTAAAAGTTTTAAACCTTATATTATAACATCCAACCAAATTGGGGAGCATATAAATGATAGGGTTGGTGGAATATTATATGGGGCTTATGAATAATGGAGTATGTAAAAGAAAATCCAACAAATGCATGAATGGTGATCCCCCTCCCTCTTTGGTGTATTAATTAATGGTTATTGTATTTTCTATCCACCATGAAAATGCATTTTTTAACCTTCAAAAGGAACCATGATTGTGATGTAACACCCTTATCTAATGTTTAAGTGACTTTTAAAATATAATATTTAAAGTGATTTTTATATTAAAAAATGCACTTGGGTTATAAAAGGTCATCGGAGGTGTTGGGTTCTATTCTTTCCCACTACAAAGGGGTTTTTATAGCTATGTTTTGCAAGCCAAAGTAGACCAAATGAGCATCAAACCAACTCATTTCTCCCTAATTTTGTGTAGCAAACCTTGATAGATATAAGAAAGAATAAACAACAAACTTCATAGATAAACCCTTAAACACCAACAATATCCAAACATTCACCATGGACAAGACAACAATATAGAGATACAAACCCTTAAGGTAGGGTGACACCATCAAATAATCCTTATGGAAGGAATAACTCCACAACCATTCTTGCTCAAACACAATACAATCCAACACACTTCCAATACAATGATACTCATGTGTATTTATAATTTCTCGTGAGTATTCTTAGGGGTCTATGCCAACTACCCTTTATTATTATTATTATTATTATTATTATTATTATTATTATTTTAATTACATAGTGGGCCTATTCCATTTTTATGGACACATTACATTCATTATCCCCTTGGGTGCCTCCTGAGGTACCCCATATTATCCTCCCTAGGTACATTATGTTCCATCCCCCTTGGCATGTTTCATCCTTGAAACATGGGATGAAGCCATACAATATTACCTACTAAGCAATGTGGTCAACTAGTACCTTGCACAAGTATCCATCCATCCTAGTGAAATGTGGAAATGGGTCCAACTATTCCCTTTCCTTGATATTGGTTTTGATTTCTTCTTGGGATCCATGTCTTCATCATGCTATTTTTATATTTCCATGAATTTTTTTTAGTCTTCCATGTGCTTTCATGTTGGTTTCCTCTCTGTTTCCATGTTGATCCATAGTAAGTTTTTTTATGCTCATACCCTTGCCTTTATGATTATTTTTTCTCTAAGTGTTGGAGGTGGTGATATACAACAACCTTAGCCATCAATTATTCTTTATTTGACTCCCCAAAATGTGGTTCCTTAGCTTCTTCTTCCTTTTTGTGCCCTTGGGGATTTTCTTCAAGTGCTTTTGTAGAGTCTTCTTTTGATTCAAGCTCTAACTCTTCATTTGATGTGTCATTAGGTACTGCAATTAATTTTCTTGTAAATAATACTTCAAGTGCCCCCTCGGGCCTTTATTTCTTAGTAAGAAAATATGTTGCAATGTTATTTTCTTTTTCTTGTACCATAGTTTCAAACACCTCTTTTACACATTAATATTAATTTTACCAATTGAATTCATCCAAGAATATCCCAAAACAAGATCCACATCATCCATATCTATAGCATGAAAATCTAAATGCAACACATATTTATCCACAGTGATCTTCAAATCTTTAAAAATTTGAACGTTTTCACCCTCAACTTATGTTCTTTGAATATTATTTGTAGAAACTTGCAATATTTTAACCAAATTAACATTGATGAGATTTTGCTAGCAATTAGGGTTAATAGAAATAATGAGCCTCTCTTGTTAAATACATCCATGAAACTATAATAAGAAGTTGTCAAATTAAAATAAATCTCTAGTGCTATTCTTATCCTTATTTACAACATGAGAGCACCTTTCTAAGATTAAAATTTCATATTCTTCATCTAAAAGAACCTTATTCTTGTCATAGTTAAGTGAATTACACTAGGTTTCCACATCGCCACTTAAATTACAAGTTACCCAATATTTCCATATCCTTCCCCATAGAAACTTCATATATTTTATGTATTCTTCAATACTAGGACCGCCATCTTTTCCTGTAAAAAACATCTTGTTGTGAAAACCCAAAAATAGAACCGGGGTTTTGAACAAGTCACTTACTTTTCAATGAATCTCCTTTATGTAGTTAGGTTTTGAGGCCGAAAATGTAAAATGACCATGAATTATGATATATTTTTTGGATTGTCTATTGTGACCACAATTGTGAAATTATGTGGCTTTTATGGATCTACTAGCACTAGTTTGAGTGAAAAATGTATGCTCTATAAAAATATATCCAATCTAAGAAAACCATGAAAAAAGGTTGATTTTAAATCAATGATATCCCCACTTCGTGGAGTTTGTTTTGGATGATTGTTTTTTTATATTGGGCATTTTTTTAGAGGAATTCAGATATATGGCTAGTTTCTTCAAATTATACATATAAACTTTCACAAATCAACCTGAATGCTTTCGTCCTCTCTTTTTTTTTCTGTAAAAAATATGAAAAAAGAGAAAAGAAAAAAAACTCCCACTTTGTGCCTAAGAAAGAGCTATGATTCCACTTGTAGTAAACATTTATATATATAATATAGAAAAAATAGTAAAAATTCAAATATAAACCCGTAAACACCAAGAATATCCAAATATTCACCATAAAAAACACAAGATTATAGAGAGAAGAACGCTTAAGGGGGGGATACTAAACAACCCTACGAGGAGCTTAGATATTAAAGTCTGACAAAAATTTGTTAGAGACTTTGGAATGAATCTCTATGATTAATAGGATTAGGCCTACTGATTTCTTTCCCTTAGGGACCGGTGCTAGGTTCACATACTACTTCCCCAACTGATTCACCACCTTCCTTCCTTCCTTCATAGTAGGCATTCTCAAGGTATAGAAACATCCTTAAGGAGAAATATACAATCCAACACACCTCCAATACAATGATAATCATGTGTATTTATAATTTCTCATAAGTATTCCTAGGGGTATGATACCAACTACCCCTTATTATTATATCATTTCCTTTTAATTACATAGTGGGACTATTCTATTATTACAACCACATTACTTTCATTATCCCCTTGGGTGCCTCCCTAGGTAGCCCATATTATCCTTCCTAAGTACATTACAACACCTTTTATCAAGTGGTATCAGAGAAGGTGACTGCTTTGCAGGATGGGCAGAGGAGCGAAGCACACTGAAAGAATGCAAGAGTTGCAAGAGATCAATGACAACATTCAAGCTGACAATGTAGAATTGAGAAGACTTTTGCAAGTAGCTGAAGAAGAGAAGCAGGAGCTTCAAGAGATGCTATGAGCCAAATAAGAGTTATTGGCTAAGTTGCAGAAGGTTGAGAAGATGGATGCTGCATCTCAAACCGAGGTATATGATTTTTCTTCATGTTCTATTTTCTCTCAATATGAAACTAATGTTGGCATGAAGATCCTCACGAAGATGGGGTATAGAGGAGGTGGACTTGGCATTAATGGTCAAGGATTCACCCAGCCATTGGAGGTTGTACCAAGACAACCATTTGCAGGCTTGGGTTATGGACATGAAGAGAAAGGAGAATGCTCGAAAATTGTTGAAGCGAAAGCCATCTCTTCACCACCAGATTCCAAGAAGGGAATCAAGACAGTTAGTCCTCATCAGTTCAAGGACAAGTCAGGAAGGTATAACAGTCATTCAAGTTTTTCTTTTGCATATAAGAGAAATGATTGCTTCCATATATCTTCTAACCGTGATGTAGTTAAGCATCAAACAAAGAAAATGTGGGTTAAGAAGACGGATGTGTCCATGAGAAGTGAGACCAAGCAGAAGAAGAACCTTTCATATCCTCCTGCAAGGAATGTACAACTGAATGGAAGATGAAAGAATTTCTGCAATTTTTGCAAAATTAGTGGCCATTGGGAGAAGAAGTGTTGGAAATTGCACCCTGAAATTCGCCACAAGTCAAGAAAGCAGAATGTAAAAGAGCCTGTGAAGAAGGAGGCTCCATCCATCATTGGAAAAGCACGATTACGAGATGAAAGTGCTTGGTGCTAGTTCGGTAAGTAGTTAATAATGTTTCTGCAAGTTTTGTTTCTATTATGTTGCAAAATTTCGAGTTTTATGGGGATAGGTATCTCTCTTTTGATGGAAAACACTCAAAAAAATTTCGACTCGGAATCGAGAAGTAATGGTGTCATTACGAAGGGCTGGACGAGAGAAATCCAACGGCGTGAAAATCGCGCCAAACGACTTCCAGATGAGAAAGTTGCCTTTTATCTTGGATCTGGTCGATGGTCGCAGCCGAATTCTCAAGAGCAACCGACGAAGACAACGACACCTCTATGCTGGAATTTAAGTTCTCAGAATATTTGAGACCGTCGTCTCTCACTAGCTCCGCCATGGATCCTGTGCAAACAAACCTCGGCTGCCTCAGACGTGCACGTGAGAAGTCTCCTGCCTATGGAGTGCTCGTTTGGCAGCAGCAACAGCAGTAGCAGGAGAGTACGCCTGAATGGAGTACATGGCTCTGTCACTGCGAAATAGACATAACGATCTGCTTGCTTGGGTGTTTTTGTCCATGCTTTCTGTTTGGAAAAGTTGCAGAGAAGTTGGACAGGCACGTGACTCACTGCCTTGCAGCTGCAGCCGTTTGGTATATTCTGCAGCAATTTACGTCTTGTGGGTGCATTTATTCATGTGGGTATAGGAGGAAGCTACGTGCAATATACAATCTTCCATAGAAGTCCTTGCCTGATTTCCTTGTGCATTATTTGTGCTGGCATTGTGCATTCTGTCAAGAGTACAGAGAATTGCAAATTGAGAGGATGTTGTATCTGGGCATATTCAATTGCTCATTCTGGGAGAAACAATTTGTTTTGCATGTTTCCCGTGAGAAGTCTCCTGCATTAATTTGGCAGTTCGCAGGAGTCAAAAAACCAAGCACCAAAACCCTTCCTGAAGGCCCTGAAAACTGCTGACAATAGCAATTCTCATCCATAGCAATTCAGAGAATCGACGCACCGGCGAGAAAAGTATGGTCAGTTATTCGGAGGTTCAATCAACCTAAAACTTACAATCCCTTCATCAGGAGCTACTCTGTCAATGGGGATGTAAATATCGGATGCGTGAGGGAGGTGAAAGTCGTATCGGGGCTCCCAGCCAAGAACAATGTCGAGCGCCTCCAGATTATGTATTGCTGAGCATTGTCGAGAGCAAGGAACGGGAAATATGGCTACATTTGAAGTTTTTGTTGATGGTGTCCAGATTGGTATGGCTTATGCTCGATTTTGAAGATTTGTTGGATGCTACAATCCAGCAGAGGTAACAATCACTGGGATCAATCCAGATTCATGGAGATTATTCTCCAATACGTGGCTCCCATAGCTCGCGGATCAAATCCATAAATCTCGATAGATGATAAATTACAACGATTTTCCAGTTTTGGCGGAGCTCTTTACCCTCTTCGGCCACCGTTTTGTGATTTTGGTTGA
>JASDQU010290584.1:763-12202 GCA_032191745.1 Picea mariana | reverse complement strand
ATTCTTCTCCTAGTGATGAACGACTTCAGAACTTTGGCAATATCCCTCACCTGCATGTGCAAAGAGCTAAGGCTCGTGCACCTTATTTCGATTAGATGGTTGTTGGTCCTCTGTGTTGTGATCCTACAGTCATTGTCACCCTCTTTCTCGATCTTCTGATCTCTTTGACTTAGAATTTTTCCTAAGTGTTCAAGGGTCTCGACCTTTTCTCCTCCTACGAGTCTGTCTCTTGGACCTCGTCTGCACTTATGGAAAGTGCTATCTCTTATGATATTTCTCATATTCTTCTCTCTCGACCTTTTAAAGAGTCACTTCGACACTTAGCCGAAATATGGATCTGTGCACTCCTTGCATATCCTCCAAAGTCTGAATCTGTGAACTCTCATCGTTGCTTTCCTATTTTCCATCATCGTTGTTGTTCTTTCCATCAATGACAAGAATAGTCTTCCTGTAAGACTTGCCAATAATCTCCCCCTTTGGAATTGATGGAAACCCTGAAGGGATGAACTATTCTTCTTAGACCTCCAACTATAACATCCAAACCACAACTTTTTCTCCCCCTTTGACATCAATGTCAAAGAAAATAGAGAGTGACCCTGTGCTCCCCCTGATCATATATACTAGGATCACTCTCCCCCTGATCAGATAGACTATTTAGATTTATAACAAGGTGACGCCCAAATTCTGGCGTAGATACTCAAACTCCAAGTCTGTAAGTGTCTGAATCATCCACAATACTTGGGTACAACAAGTGGCATCTGCAATGTATTCAACTTTTGTAGTCAATAGGGAAATGGAGCCTTTCTTATTTCTCAACCATGCTAAAAGAGAATCTCCTAAGAAGAATGTACCTCCACTCATGCTTTTCCTTTCATCCATGCAGTTAGCCCAATTAGCAAATGAATAGACTGATAATTGAAAATTCTGATTCCTAGGATACTAGAGGCCATAGTTCATCATTCCTATCAAATATTTGAATATTCTTTTGACAGCTAGCATATGACTCTGTTTAGGTGTAGATTGATACCTTCCTACCATTCCAACAACATGCATTATGTCTGGACAAGATGTTGTGATATATAATAGGATTCCTATCATAGACCTATATGAACTTTGATCAACATTAGGTGAGTCATCATCCTTGCTTAACTTGCATCCAGTGACCATAGGTGTGCTCACATGTGTAGAATCTTCCATTTGAAGCCTTTTCAACATTTCTCTTAGATATTTCTCCTAAGAAAGAAGCATTATTTCATACCTATGAGTAATTTGTAGACCAATAAAAAAAGATAGTTTCCCTATCATAGACATTTCAAATTTAGACTGCATGGCAGAAGAAAACCATTGTACCAATGAATCATTATTATTCTCGAAGATGATGTCATATACATAGATCAACACAATGAGAAAGTCATTATTCTCTGTTTTGAATCATTCTTTTCAATCTGATCCAGTTCCTCATTCATTGATTTTAACCAATTTACATCTTTACTGGCTTAATTAAAGTTCCTGAGTTCCACCATGGATATGAAGGCTATATGTGACTGCTCAGTGTCTTTTATTATCCTTCTCCTGGTTTGTACACCTTTTTCTTTCTCACCAATTAATTGACTTGCAGGATGATTCTTTTGAGTAATTATAGAAGAAGGATTTGATGTTGATTTTTGTCTTGACTCTTCTTGTATGGGTGTCTCTTCTCCACCTGATTCTCAGCTAATGCCTTAAGCCTTTTGAACTTCTCAAATACATCAGATTTTTCTCTAGAAAGGAAACCCACGTAAGTCTGGAGAAATCATCAATGACCAACATAAAATAACGCTCTCCTCTAGTTCCTTCCTTTCGTGATGGTCCACACAAATCCATATGAATAATTTGAAGCAGTTTCTCTAAAGATGTGAAACTCTTCGATTTGAATTGAGCACGAATCAACTTCCCCATTTGATAGGATTCACATACAGAGTTATGAGGATTATATATTCTTTGGAAGATCTTTTACAACACCTTCACTATTCAGTTGGACAATATGATCAAAATTAATGTGTCCAAGCCTTTTGTGCCATAACCAAATTTCATCAAATTTTCTTGAATGACATTCCTCCTTATCTTCCTTTAGAACATAGACATTGTTTTCAGTTCTAACCCCTTTTGCAATCAGCTCTCCTTTGTTCACTATTTGTATTTTACAATCCTTGGCAGTGAAAGTGACTTCACATCCTCTATCACACACCTAACTGACACTAAGAAAATTATGTTTTAATCCATCAAAAAATACTTCATATTGAGCTTTGCCTCTTCCATTACTTAAGCTTATTATAATTCTACCTATGATCTTTCCTGGAGCATCATTTCCAAAAGTCACATTTCCTGATTCACTTTCTTTGAGTGATAGGAACTTACTTTTGTCACCTGTCATATGCCTGGAGCATCCACTATCAATATACCAAGGGTTCTTTTATCTTTGATCTGACAACACTATTCCACACTTGCATCTTCTTTCTTCTTCCAAACCTTGACATTTTCAGCTCTATGATTTGAGTCTAGTTTATAGTTCTTTAAGAGACAGTCTAGATCTTTATGTCCATAATTATGGCAGATGTAACATTTTGGTTCATTGAATAAAGGATCATAATGATTGTTATTATTAATCTGTGTCTTTTTCCCATCCATCACATGATTTGCAGTCTATGGTTGTTTGTTACTTGGATGTATCACTCTTTGTTGTGGCAGATATTTATTCCTTGGGTGGCTTGATTGCTCATGTCTAAATCTTAAAGAACAATTTACAGCTTTGTGACAAAAGTTAGAACAGTAAAATCAATATCCATAGAAAAAATCTTTGTACCTAGAAAATGGTTGTCTTCTTTGAGCAGGTCGATTTCTTCCATGCTGATGATTTCCTTGAGTAGATAGAGTATTATTTCTTTGTTCTACAAATCCATTTCTGGTGCCTTTTTCTTCAATCTTCCTTGGTGATTGATTATCTTCCTTTGTTTCTGCAGGTTTGTTGTTATCAATGGTTGTAGATATGACAAACTTAATGGATTCTTTGTTTCTTGTCTAACCACTACTTGATACCTCTTCATAACCCAAACCAGTTTTCAAATTTGGATTCCTTTGTTGATTCAGAATGGTGGCTAATCCTTCTGAGGCTTTAATACTTGTCATATTATGATGATATAAGGCCTGAAATTTCTCTAGATCTTTTCTAACAGACACTACTTGAGCTTCCAATTTTTCACCTTTTTTTTGTCTTCCTCCAATTGTTGTTTGAGTATGTCTTCAATCTTCTTAGATTCTTATAAATTAACCTTCAACAAAGAAATTTCTTCAGATGGTTCATTGCATGTTTTCTCAAACCTGAGCAATAATTGTTTTTGTTTTATTTTCTTAAGTCTGAGTCTGTCAATGTCTTCTAAGGAACTGATTAGTTCTCCTTCCATATCAACCACAAATTCTGCTTCATTCATGTTACCACTTGTGTATTCATCATCAAGGTCTCCCATGGCGATAAGAATAAATTCATTCACTTTATCTTCACAATATGAATTGCTATCTATATCTTCTGAGGAGTGATCATTATTTGCACACAAAATTTTATTTTTACTATATTTCTTAAATTTGTATTTATGTCCATCATCAGAGTTCTATTATTTTCCTTGTGAGGACACTTAGATGAAAAATGACCTATCCTACCACAGTTGAAACATTTAAAAGGAATCTTGCCTTGGTATTTGCCTGATCCTTTCTTTAACCTTCTCACAAAAGCTTCAATCTCATCTATATCAAAGTATGTGTTTTTCTCTTCTTTAAAGGATGCCTCTCTTGTAGTAACGTAAATTTACCTTTGGTGATTATCATTTCATAAGAAATTAGGGTTCCAAGAACTTGCTCCAATGTCAACTTATTGAGGTCAGTTATTTCCTCTATAGCAGAGACCTTTGTGTTAAATCTATCAAGAAGAGATCTTAATATTTTCTGGACTAGAAAATATTCTGCTATCGTTTCACCTAGATCTCTCATAGTGTTGACAAGTTCTTCTATTTGTAAGAAGTATTTACTAATAGTTTCATCTTCATCCATCTTTAACTCCTCAAATTTCTGTCTATGAGTCTGAATTGTTGTGTCTTTCACCTTTTTATTGCCTTCATAACTACTTATCGGCTTGTCCCACATAATTTTTGTTGAATCACAGTGCATTACTTTGACAAAATTGGCTTCTGTAAGTCCACTGAGGATGGAATTCATTGCTTTCGCATTAAATATAAACTCTAGCTTATCATCTTTTGAGGCCAATACTACACACTGCAGATATCTAGTTTCAACGACATCCCAAACATCAGCACCCAAAAACATTAAATATGTTATCATCCTTATTTTCCATAAGGCAAAGTTTGTTCCATGAATCAGAGGAGCTCTATTGGTTGAACTTGCTTCATGAATAGCCATGTTCAAGCTTATGGATCTATCTTTGATCAAAGGCACCAGATCTGATACCAATTGTTGGGAATATAACTGAGAGGGGGGGGGTGAATCAGTTATGTATATAAGCTTGAAACTTTTCCTTTTCTTTTTCTTTCTCTTTCTATATTATTATTTAATGTGTTGATGATAAATTAACATGCATAGATATACAATATTTGATCAATCACACAAAATACACAGAGATATTGATTTTCATGAGGAAACCCATAAAGAGATAAAACCTCTTCTTCTTGGGATGTCAATCAAGATCCAACTTTCATGTACACCACAATCTTTGAGCACAAACTCAAATATGAGGCTACAACCTATGATAGCAAGATGCAACTTAAAAAGAGCACCAACTCTCAGATTTCTCTAGTACCAACTAGATGGAAGCACCAACTCCCAAGTTTCTCTAGCACCAACTAGATGGAAGCACCAACTCCCAAGTTTCTCTAGCACCAACTAGATGAAAGAACAAACTCCTAGAATATCTTCTCACACCAACTAGAATTTAAAGGACTACAATCCTCCCTAGCACCAGCCTACCACCCTGATTGAATCTTTCAAAAAATTTACTTACTTTCTCTATCTCTGATATGGTCTGTTACAGCTCCATGTCTCCTCTGCCTTCTTCAACTTCTATGCCATGTTCCACTTTTTCATCTTTCTTCTTATATGATCTCCTCTTTTTCCTCCTGTGTACGACCCCTCTCTATCCACCTTCTCTTCTATTTCTTATGCTTTGTGCTGACTCTTCATGGTATATGTCGTGCCTCTTCTCTTCTCATTTTCTTCTACTTAGTACGATCTTCTATGCTCATGCATCATTTCCCAAAAATTACATTCTCTCCATGTCTTTATCATGCCAAGTCCTCTTCCAGATCATCCTAGCAACTCTTCATCACCACACCTATCTGTTGCATCTCAATTCTATATATATCCTCTTCTATGTTCTACATGTCATATTTTCGCCCAGTTCTCTCCCAGGTCCTCATCGCAACTATGCCACTTTACTTGTAGTTACTCAATGTCTATTCATCATTAGTGCCCATTATCATGAGATTCCTTTTCCTCACTAGCAGTTACAGTCAATCGATTTATTCGTTGTAGGTAAATCAGTCCTAAGCCCCTTCCTTTACGTGATCACTGGCAGTCACCACATGCCTATTCAAAAAGGGATTCGTGATCTTGGTCTTGCGAGTGCTAGCTCCTTCTTTCAATATGAACTTGGGTGATGATCTCACGTGACCACACAATTGTGGTCATGACCAAAGGCCGTTTGTGGGAAACCTTCTTTTCACCCCGCAATTCACTATAGAGCTCCACGTATGCCTTTGGGGATACCATGGTTTTGGTTGAGGCCCACTCAAGAAAAATTAAGATCCATGCATGTTCTGGCCCCGTAATTGAGCATGACCATTTATCTCCAAGCCCTTGGAGATTCCACTCTATCAACAAATGTTATATTCCTTCCTTTCCTCCTTCCATGCATGATCCAAAATCTCCACGATCAATCAACATGTAGCTCCCTTCCAAATAAACGGCTATAGTTTATTTCATGATCCAGACTTTAGGAGTTTCAATTATCAAACCCTTCTTTTCTCCATACATCAATATTCCAGATTTGATGATATATAGACACATGTCCTCCTTAATCCAATGACTAT
This sequence comes from Picea mariana, assembly GCA_032191745.1. Taxonomy (NCBI): domain Eukaryota; kingdom Viridiplantae; phylum Streptophyta; class Pinopsida; order Pinales; family Pinaceae; genus Picea; species Picea mariana. The sequence goes on along the minus strand of JASDQU010290584.1, from coordinate 6,071 downwards.
CCTCTACTCCGGGACTTCGACCTTCGACAATTTCAAACCTTTCTCCTTCGCGTTTTACCATAGTAGTTTCGCCTAGAGTCAACGATCTATTGACACGTACCCTCCTGCATGATCAATGATCATAAGTGACTTCATCTCTTTGAGAATTTAGGCCGATCGCTATTTCATTCTCCTCCAAAGTGGTAACCTGCTAAATATGTCATAGGCAATGGAGACTTCTTTTTGTCGATTAACACTTCCACTGACACTGTCCTTCCACTGTACTCGATCAACGGTTGAGAATGAACCCGAAGTGATCTTCAGATCGGACGACTCATATCCACTTCGGGGCTTAGGCATTCGAGACTTCAAGACTTAGGGTATCTGATGGTGGTAAAACTCCCAAAGTAAAATTCCTGGAGTGATGTAACATTACACATGTCACTTGTTGACTTGGAACGGGTTGAGTGGTTTCCATGTGTCACTCGCTAATGTGGTTTGCCACATGTCCTCACTGATGTGTTCTACCACATGTCCTTGTTGACATGTTCTACCACATGTCCTTGCTAACATGGTATGCCACATGTCCTTGAATCAAATGGTTGAGGATTATTTCGGGTATTTAACCAGAGTCCATAGGTTTACGCCACGTCTTTTATGGATCAGACGACCCAAATTCACTTTGGACGATATGAGGCTTGATATAATCTTCGGATGATATGACAACTAATATATACTTCAGATGATCCGACGGTTGCGAATTTATTTCAATTCACTGGCTCTCCGGGCTTTGGGAATCTTAAATCTCAAACTGAAACTCTCGAAGTGATTTCTTCGGAGCTCATGATCCATCGCCACGTATCCCTCTGGATATGATGGTTGAAATTTAATCTGTCTCTCCATCTCTTTGAACTTCATTGATTTCAAATCTCAAACTTTTCTCCCTCTTGAACTCACAGTCTGCTAACACGTATCTCTAGTCGATCAACGAACCAAATTGTCCTCCTGGTGATGAACGGTCTCAAATTACTTTGGGACATCAGAACTTTGGCAAGCTCCCTCACCTTCATGTGCAAAGAGCTAAGGCTCATGCACCTTATTTTGATCATATGGTTGTTGGTCCTCTGTGTTATGATCTTACAGTCATTGTTTCCCTCTCTCCTGAGCTTTTGATCTCTCTAACTTAGAAGGTTTTCTAAGTGTTCAAGGGTCTCGACCTTTTCTCCTCCTACGAGTCCATCTCTTGGGCCTCATCTTCACTTCTAGAAAGCAATGTCTCTTATGATATTTCTCATCTTCTTCTCTCTTGACTTATTAAAGAGTCACCTCGACACAACCAAATTGTGGATCTCTGTACTCCTTGCATATCCTCTAAAGTCTGAATATTCAAACTCTCATCGCTTCTTTCCTGTTTTCCATCGTCGTTGTTGTTCTTTCCATCCATGAAAATCACACTCTTCTTGTAATACATGCCAACATGATCCTCCTAAAACTCCTCCTTCACCTCCTTCTTCTCCATCAACTTCTTCTTCTTCTTCAAGTTCAAGTTCCAAATCCACCGCAAGAAAACATGTCCATAAACATAAAAATGATATGCCTTTACTTAAGCTTGATGTAAAATTTGAATTACCCATGTATGATGGTGAAGTTAATGTAGAGAGGCTTGATAAATAGGTCAGACAGATGTAAGTTTATGTCAGTGTGCAAAAAATCAAGTGTGAGGCAACTCAAATCAAGTTGGCATCATTTCGAATTGCAGGCACATCACTCATCTGGTGGCAAAGAAAGTTGCAAAAATGGCACCCAACAAGTGGGTAATGTCTTTCCATCATGGAAAGTTTTTGTTTCTGCACTTAGAAAGCAATTTTATCCTTTGGGTTATAAAGAGAAGGATTTAATTTAATGGCAAGGTATTAAACTAAAAAAAGGACAAACAGTGCAAGAATACACAGATGACTTTCATAAGATGGCATTGATGTTAGATATTCCTTTGCATACCCAAGAAACTATTATGAAGTATATAGGAGATTTACCTGTACACATTCGTAACACTATATTTATGTTTGGACCTACTAATATTGATGATGTTTTTGTTCAAGCGGCATACATTCAGGCAGGGAAAATAGGATTTGGTGTATCAAGGGAATCGTCTTCAAGAAAATAGCAGGAAAGGAAGTAGAATGGCAAGAAGAAAAATTCAATGGAAACAAAGGAAGAGAAGCCCTCTTGCAAGCATTGTAAGAAAGAAGCGCATGATGATGACCATTGCTGGAAATTGCATCCCAAGAAGAGACCGAAGTGGCTCAAAAAAAGGAAAGGGAGGCAAATAGTTGTAGCAACAACATGACCAATAGACTTGGGATMAGATTCAGGTGATGAGTCTAAAATATCATTGATTGTTTTGATAGGTAAAATTGGTGATGGATTGGATTCTAGACTTAAATTGTTTCACTTCAGGGTCATAATGAGGCATACTAAGTTCAACACATTGATAGATAATGGATCTCAATCTAACTTGATTTCAGAGGAAGTGGTTAATCAAATGGGATTAAACACTCAGATGCATCATAAGCCTTACCCACTTAAATGGATCATCAACAACCATAAATTGCACATAACAAAGAAATGCACAATAAAGTTTGCAATTTCATCTATGTTTGTGGATGAGGTAACATGTGATGTGGTGTCACTCAATGAATGTGGAATGGTCTTAGGCAGTCCTTATTTGTATGATCAAAAAGCAATCTTCTACAAGGAACATAATCAATATCATTTCATCAAAGMAGACAAGGAATATGTTGTACATGCTCATCACCTAAAAGAAAATCAATCTCTTCAAATAATGGAACAATTAAGGAAGGAATCTCATGAAAGAAACACAGTTGTAATTGTCCCAAATCAAGTAATTGATMTTAAGCAAGAACAGGAGATGATTGTAGAATGGAAGATCAATCACACTTTTCTTCAAGATAAGATAATGTCGTGCAAATACTACAAACTTATTAGCTCATTTGTAGTCATATTTTTTATGTTATCATTAGTAATGTTGTCAACATGGATGATAGTGGCTTCAATAATATGCGACAAAGTACAATTGGATAACAATATGTTGTCAATTATCATGGTTGTTTTACAGTTGATATTGATGAGACAKGTGCACAGGACATAGTTCAAAGATAGTGAACAAGTGGGATAGCCTATCCCACACTTGATGACTGGCTAGTATCTTTTTGGAAGACCAAAAGGTTTTTAGTGSGGAGGTGCAATCCATAATGGATTCAGGAACCAAAATGGGTCYAGGAAGGCCTAATTTTTTTTTTCTCAGAATCGCTTCAAAACAGACATGTGCGTAGGCCTTGTTGTTAYGAAACCAACACAACTTGAATGTTCTCAAGCGAATTTCATATGCAAAAGATATCGCGGTCTGTTCGTTTTTCCAAACATAATTTTTTTTGTTGATTGTACAGTCCTTACTTTCCATATAGTGCTGACGTGGCAGCTGAATGTACAGGCCATACGGTCGTACAATGACATGGAAGGTACAGTGGCATGCTGACTGGGCATATATGTTGATAGGTGGATGAATATGAGTTTTACACATTGCATATATTTCACGAATATCATGGTGCCATGTGGCCCAATATTGGGTTTCCACGTGGTTCCCCTCCATTGGTTGTTGTGGAAAAATGTATGGACTCTACGGGAATCAAACCAGTGACCTTCGGTCCGGGCGAAGAGACTTGGCAGGGATGAGCTACCAGCCCTCTGACAATGTGTCTTTTTAAACATAATGTAAAAGTAATATTTGAATGTGAAAATCTTGTATTTCGGGCAGAGTTAAGGGTTGGGGCCTAGCCCCAACCCCGACRCAAACCATACGACCCTTCACCATATAATTGTTACACTATCCATTAGCGTGTGCATTTGTTATCAAYGTAGCCCACGGTTCAACACAACAACATATGACTATGCCATATGACCTAGACCTCCAATGCTTAGCACATATATGAGGGGATAGTGCCCGGTCAGTCGGGCTAGCTCACCGACCAAGGGCATGACTAGGCACTTGGATACCAAGGGGCCAACAACAAATTCGGGYACATGGGGGATTAAGGGCGCGACCACATGGACAAAACATATGACTAGGAGCCAGGTTTAGAGGGGGGTAACAAGCCAACACCAGCCCATGGAAACATGGAGGGAGGTTCAAAATAGGAAAGTGTTGAAGAATTAAAAAGCCAAAGCCATTTTTATGCAGGGAAGCTATTGAGGATAGCAAATTTGTGGGCCATTTTTGGGAGCTTCGTTCATCCGTTTACAATGCCGTCAATTTTGATGGGTTCTTGAGATCTAGCATAACACATACAGATCAATTTGTAATCCTTTTGGCACTACTATGGTGTACTTTTTAATCTTTTAAGATAAATAATAAATCCTCACCCACCGAGACAAAGGCCCAGAGATGTAGGCGATATTGCCGAACTCCGTTATCAACTTTTGTTTTTATGGTTTGTTGTTTATTTGTTCTTATTTCCATATCTCTATATTTCATTATGGATTCTATGTTATGTCATTAATTCTTCATGTTTCATCAATTTCCTAAATTGTCAATGAACTCATGTTTCAAAACTCAACCATTGTCTTTAAAATATCTTTTTGGATCAAGTGGTATAAGAGCTAGTTGATGGTTGGTTTTTGAGTTTGCATGATTACCAGAGAAAATTTGAATCATGGTGAAGGAGATCTTGTTGAAGAGAATCCTGAGATTTGATCGATAAAGAGAACTTCTCAAAGTGAGAAGATGGCATCAAAAGAGGGACTTTCTCATGAGGAGAAAGAGTTTCGAAATACTGTATTCGCCATGTTGGAGATGATGAAGGTTCTATATGAGGATTACTTGCAACGTAAGAGACCGATTCTAGGTGAATCTTCAAAGGTCAAAAGTGAAGAAGGAGAGGATCCTCCTAAAACTCCTCCTTCACCTCCTTCTTCTCCATCTTCTTCTTCTTCTTCTTCAAGTTCAAATTCCAAATCCATCACAAGAAAACATGTCCGCAAACATAAAAATGATATGCATTTACTTAATCTTGATGTAAAATTTTATTTACCCATGTATGATGGTTAATTCAATGCAGAGAGGCTTGATAACTGGGACAGACAAATGGAGTTTTATTCCAGTGTGCAACAAATCAAGCATGAGGCAACTCAAATCAAGTTGGCATCGCTTTGACTTACAGGCACATCACTCATCTAGTGGCAAAGCAAGTTGCAAAATGGCACACAACAAGTGGGTAATGTATTTAGATCATGGAAAGTTTTTGTTTCTATA
>JASDQU010290581.1:3003-13584 GCA_032191745.1 Picea mariana | reverse complement strand
GAGGAATTAAAAGTGATGAGTGGGGTGGGATAACAATGGAAGGTGCATAGTGTATGGTGGTAGGGTTTGAATGTACACATATGTAACAAATCCACATCCCTATCTCCATCCCCATAAATTGACATATTTAACCCTCCAACCTCATAAAAAATGCATAGTTACACCTTTCACAATCACTCTCATAATAAATGCTCTTCTTCACTGATCTGACACCATATCGATACACACCTTCACCCTTTATTTGCACCTCGACATTGAAGACATTTAACAATAAAACTTTTAGAATTATATTAATTGGAAAGAAAATAAACAAGAGTCGTGTGATTGAGAAACAAAAAATAAGTTTTAATTGGATTAATGAGATTTTTGTGGTTGGGATTTTCAGAAGTGTTCGGAGTAGCCACAATATTGTCAATTGATTGTCGACATTTCGGATCCAAATCAAGATCCATCTTCATAAGTTTTAATTGTGCATTAAGATTTCACATAACCATAAAGTTCCTAACTGTTGAGGAAACACAACATGTAAACAAAATAGAGAAGTTAGGCCAAGTAATATTGAGAACTTCAAGCATAAGAGTTTGTCTAAAATTCACAACATGCAAACCAAATAGAGAAGTTCGACCAAGTGATAATGAGAACTTCAAGCATAAGAGTTTGTCTAAAATTCAAAACAATAATAAGAAGTTGCAAATATCTTTAATATAAACAATCTCGCGGAGAAAAAAGATTTGTACGATGAACCTTATTGGAAAAACAAATAATTTAACCTCTAAACTATCTAGGACATAAAAGCATTTTCAATAAATTATAGTTCATTGTATTAAAAATGATATATAATCATACAACAATTTATGACATATAAGTATTTTGAATCATTGCTTCATGTCATAAGGATAGATAGGCATTCTTTGTAGATGAATATGGAATACCTTGTTGGTCCATGTTCGTCGTTAAATGAAAAGGATGACCTGTTAGTTTCTGATACAACTGCCAAAGTTAACGGATCCATGAGAGGTTGTTAAACCATGTCAAGAGCCCCTAAGGAGGTGTGGACCACCAAGTCAACAATCTTCCCCTCAACACCCACTATGGTACTCCACCAACTGAGTGGACTCGAACCCACAACCTTTCGTTCTGATACCAATTGTTGGCCCACTTTTTTCGTTAAACCAAAAGGCTGACTTGGTAGTTTCCGATACAACCGTCATAGTTAACGGATCCATAGGAAGTTGTTAAACCATGTCACGAGTCCTGAAAGAGGTGTTGACTACTAAGTCAACATACCCTCCCTCCACTATGTGACATCCACATTGCCACTTACCTCTAAAAACAACAAAGAGAGAAAACAATGTTATTGTTAGGTAAGATGGTGGATACTAAATCTAGTTGTGTTAGCTGACGATTTCACATTGTCCACTTTCTAAAAAAAAATAATGCTATTTTTTCAAAACAAGTTAGAGGACATTCAATTGGTGAGGTTGTTGTATACCCAAAGAAGTAAACCCATTTGTTTTTAAGCCAACCAACACATAATGCTAATTTAGTTGAAATGGGCTTGGGGTTTTACACACATGTAAGATAGCATTGGAATTAAGATTGAAAGTATTGAAAAACCAAAGATGAGACAAGACTCCCTTTGTATCAATGCCAACTACTTGACCGTCAATTGTAAAAGAAACTCCAAAATTTGAGATTCCAAAGGGACTTTGACATGTTGTAAAGATAATCAAAGGATGTTTAAACATGAAATATCAACAAGAAATGAAAAGGATGCATTAATACCTTCATCTTACTGAGTACAAGATGCATACCTATTAGTGAGTTACAGATAACTATTTTTTCAAAGCAATGTTTGGTGGTAGTATACATTGTTGATAGTTGGATGTTGACTAACATTCCATATATTGATATGGTTATTTACATATTGTAAGAATGTTGTTAGTTTTTTTCCAAAGCAACACTCCTTATTTTTAAGATGGAGTCGATGACTTATTTTCAACAAACTCTCCAGCCCACTACTTGAATATACTCGTATCTACAAGGACTGGGGTTTAAGGCCGAAGTTAATAGAATTATCACTCTTGAGACACGTCATTCCAAGGACTCCCAAGTAGATCCAGGAGAACCATATGTTGGGAAGAGAACAATGGCCAATAACTTAGCAACAAAATTATGGTTGTAATGGGTCATAACTATAAATGTCTAGTCTAAAGGGTGATAAGAGGGTGGGTTTTTCTCCACTTATGTGTGCATTGGGAGTGCAATCCAAGCCTCTTATGTTCAACCACTACCTTCAGATGCCCCCATGGAAACCTTAGGGGCTCATGTGAATTGAACCTTGATCAATTGTGAAAATCTCCTCATTCATCACTAGTGGATCCAACACGGGTCCAACCCTTTTGGGTGAAATTATGTTATTGTGAGAGTGTTATTATTAAAATAGAAGTAGATGTTCTTTTGGATATTTAAACTATCAAGCAACTTAGTAACATCGCCATTAATTGGGTGGGGATATATTATTCAATAAAGTAAAATGTTGTACACAATAGAGTACAACAAGTCATAACATTTATGTTACATGCAAAGTTTAGCCATGTGTAGTACAACACATGAGGACATAATCCATATGCTCATGTTGGGAACTCAAGGAAGAGGGGGGAAATCTATAGGGTGCTAGCAAGGTACCAACTTCCTCACTTTAGACATTTAAGTGCATGAGGGTAAGGGGAATTACATCTTCTATGATAATAATAATAATAATAATAAAATCCATACACTCCCACTTGAATTCGACATAGTTTTTAAGTAGCCAACTCATCCTTATCCTTTCCCATTAATCTTTTAGTAAGAGAGGTGAGTAGTGGGATGCTAGTTAGAATTCATTATCATTAAATGTTCCCATTTCATTTAGAAAACAACAAAAAAAACGAAACGAGTCTAATATTCAATGTACGTGGGTCATAAGTGGATGGGAATCTGAGCCATATTGTGTTAATTCAATGCAATGCAATGATACATTATGATTTCATCTTTATCCGTGGATGCATATTGAAACTTTGTTGGCCTTTGCTTTTCTTCAAATAGGTGATTAATTGTTGCTATTATGATATGTTTGTCATGGTTTTTTTGAAGGGAGGGAGGACACTACAACCTTTTGTTATACATTCCATGAATTCCACTTGTAGCTTGAATGAATGCTTATATATGTAGATGATGATACCATGCATTTACTTTGTTATTATGAATTTTTCATCATCTCATGATTTGAAAGAGAATGTGTTCCTTCTTTCCTTTTGGTACAAACCATTCAAAACATTATCTATTTTGTAGGAACATAATCATTATCTTTTTTCGAATGGTAGGGTTTACCAATTTCTATAGACCATAAAATGATTATGTTATGATCCATGCACTACTCAAGCGTTGATAGAATGGGATCAATTGTTGTAACAATGCATCCAAGTCATTATTCTACACCATATGGTCATGGGACATCGTTTAATCGTAAGCATGTGTGTCATTGATGATTTGTTGGTATCGACATATAGAGAAGATAAGGTTGTGAACAATCACCCATTTGACATGGTGCTCGACGTAAACACTAGATTGACCCATGTAAAATAGACATTCTCCTCACATTTGCTCATGTTACATTTTGAATTCAAAGTCGATCTTAGCCAATGGAGATGCAAAAATGGAAAAGAATCACTTTTCATTATCAAATGAAGACTTGACTACAATTATCAAACAAAGACATAACTAGAGTCCTAGATAACATTACAATTGAATAAAATATGGCTTATCATTAACGTGATTGTCAAAATACTACAAATATTTTTAAGCTTTGGAATGCCACAAACAAAGTTATCCTCAACATATCCAAAAAAATACATGTACATGGCATCATATGCCTTAAAAGAAAATCCTACTATACATGTGGCAATAACAAGCCACATCACGCATGCATTGAATTTGTCTAATATAAAGAGATATTAGAGGTAGCGACTATGGGTTTCATAACTTAAATGTCACAATTTGAATGAAAATTGAAAGGATAAGTTTTAATATACAAATACATTTAAATAGCCATAAAAGGTTTTTGTCCTCTCTTTTTAAATGAGTTTACTAAAACACAATGCCATCTAAAATGTTATTTTAAACGAGTTTATCAATATACAATGTTAGTGATTTCTTTATGAAGTTAAAGATCAATAGTGAATGAAATATTTATACAAAAGTGATTGCTCTGCTTTCAACTAGGAAATATAATTTCACAGGTTGTGAGGGAAAATTGTTACCCACCCTACCTTATTAATTAATGTAATAAACAATTATTATTAAAAAGAATTATTTTTATTTATTAATTATTTAAATCCTTTATAATCAAATGAATTTTGTTTTCCCTACCTTATTAATTAATGTAATAAACAATTATTGTTAAAAATAATTAATTTTAGGTATTATTTATTTAAATCATTTATCAATAACATGACATTGGTTTTTAAATATATATTGAACTTTGAATTTCAAAAGATATAATGGTAACTTTAGTGACTACTCTTACTAATATGTAGTTCTATATTAGATTATAGTTTGTGATACATTAGATTATAGTCTAAATGTTTGATTTTTTGATCTTTTTTAAGGTATATTTTCTGATCAATTTTGTCAGAAATCTATCAAAAATTGTTGGAACTTCAGATTTCAGTCAATACCCCATAATATTTGAGGGTGTTGAATCCATTTATACATTCAAAAATGCAATTTAAATAAAAAAAAATAGTGATTTCACCAAAATCTGTTTAACTTAACAATTCTGTGATGAAAAAATTCAAAAAATAAAATGTTTAAAGATGACCTATAAATAATAATAATATTAAAAACTCATTAATGGAAACGTTGGGCTACACGTTACCATTCAATGGAGGATGGTGTGTAGTAAAGCAAAAAGCAAAATCCGGATGACGTGTTGCAGCCCGACGATGATTTGGAAAGCAAAAAGCAGAATCCATCGGCGGTTTGATTATATGATAGAGAGTGGAGAAAGAAATAGCCGTTGAAGTTTCAGTTCAGATCCGATGGAGAGTCGCAATGGAATTATATGATTCAACCTACCTAGTTCATTTCAATTTCACACCCCATCATTACTCTACCCTTTTAAAGAACCATATTCATTACACGCCGTCCCTGCGTGAGTCCGTCCTTATTTTCTAGGTATTCTATTCGGCCTCGCATTCATTCCATAGTCAGTCCGTGCGTCTCGTCCAGTCCGGCCTGGGCCTCCGCCTTCGCTGTTTTCCGAGGGAGGGAGGGCCCTGCAAGTTTCCTTTTAATACATTCCTTGAATGTTTATTTGTCCAGATGAGAATAAAATCATCATTAGCTGTGTATGTGCTCTGTTACGAGGTTTGTTTCATTCTTCAGGTATCACCAATTCAGAAAGCGTTTAATTAGTAGGAACATAATCATTATTCTTTTCTAATGGTTGAGTCTACTAATATTTGCAGGGCATAAAATGGCTATGCTATGATCTGTGAGCTGTGCAGGGCATTAATATATTATCAGGTACGACTAGATCAATGGGCCGTATACATTTGACTTTAATTAAAGAAACGTGTAATGATCTCAAGTGCAGGTTCGTTTAGAACAGTAGAGTTCTGGCTAGCCATAGCCATATTAATTAAAAGTATTTAGAGGATGTCGGGTCTATATGTCACAAAATATTCATAGTTCTTGATTTACATCAAGGGATCATATCCCATGAATGGCTCTTTGCTTTACGAAAGAAGAATGTTGCAGAGTCTTTCTGTTTGGTATCTTTTTTTCATCCCATCTCCTGGGGTTTGATTAGACGCTAGAATTTGTTACTCTAAAGTAGATTATCGTCAGAATTTGTTACTCTAAAGCTGATTATAATTGTAAATTTAGGGCACGCTATATTTATGATGTTATGTTACATATTAATTAATGACAGCACAATTTCGCGTTGAATCTCTTTTTCAATCTTTTACAGGTGGTACATCGTGGAAAAAAATGCAGGGGAACCGGAGATCGTGGAATTGATGGTTCGAAAGTTGAGGATTTTCTTTACTAATTGTGATCTGCTGCCATCTTGCCTGCCTTTGTTCAATATTTTGCTTCTGGTTATTGATTGATGTGTTTTGTGAGTGGGTCTCCGTTCGTTTTTGTGTAATTTGGTGTATGATAGTCCGTTTGTTTTTGTGTAATTTGGTGTCTTTCTTTTGCTTGGACTTTCAGTTTGCCCGCCAGCTGGCCCTCATGAGTCTTTTATTACCTCACTGTTTTCTCTTTTCCCGCGTTGGTTCTTCAGTTTATTTTTCCTTTTAATATAATAATAAACCTTAGCTGTGATGGGAATGATCCATCCCTGCATCGACACGACTTGCCTGCAGCTGAACAAAACGCCAGCACTAACCTCTGGTAAGCGTATGATTTGACTGATATAGATAATCAAGTTACACATCAAGTATACACAAGTATAATACAATAGGATTTAATTGGGATGGACTCAGTAGTACCATAAGATTCATTACATTTAATTATTTTTTGACTACAGGTTCGTTCTCATCAATTACTGTTCATTACTGTGGGTGGTGTACGATCCAGTATGGATTAATTAGTGGAATGAACTCCAGCATCCCGAGAGGTGGGTAACATTTTCCTATTTTCTTATGTTCTGGCTCAAATAAAAAGGTTTGGTTTCTCTAAACTAGTTACTATGGTTCTGTTCTTGCTCCAATAAAAATGTTTGGTTTCTTTATACTAGTAACTATAGTTTAGTAATTAAGGTTTGCCGCTATTATTGAGAAGGTTTAGTTTCTTCTATTCACATTATTATGAACACATGATTTTATTTATTTTTTTTCATTTAAAAAAATATAAATATTTATTTATTTAGTTTTTGTGAAGATCTCTTTATTTGTTCAACAAACTTAATTAAAAAAAAACATTGTCAACATAAAGCAAGAATCTTCTGTTTAGATTTAATTTTTGAAATCAATATAACATAGAAAATGTAAATGTTGTATTAATTGGTTAGTCAATTGAATCCAAAATACATGCCAGGTTGTCAACAAGGTCTTGGTGAGTAGGTCAAGCAGGTTTGCTGAATCCAAAATATAGTCCAGGTTGTCAACGAGGTTTTGGTGAGTAGGTCAATCAGGTTTACTTAGTTGGTAGAACAGGTGGTAAATAGGGCTTTGGTTAGTTTGTACGTTAAGAGGTATTTAATACAACCAAAAACCCACATCAAATCCCGCTTCAGTAATGCCTAAATATCTGATAATTTGAGTTTCTCTTCCACCCAAAACAAAAAAATATTGAATTCCCACTGCTCAACACAAAGAAAGCCAGAAACTAAGAACCCACTACACAGACAACAGTGGATGAGCAGAACAAAAATTATAGAATTCCCACCACTTAACACAAAGAAAGCTAGAAACTGAGAACCCACTACACAAACTGCAGTTGAGTGATTGACAGGGCAGGACTGAAATCTAAATGATGGACACAATTGGACAAAGTTTTCAGGAAAGTTCAACAAATACAAATATGCTAAAATGGATTTGGGAAGAGGCTAATCAAATGTCAAGATAATATTAAAAAAAATTTGAAAAATTGTCATGAAATTATGCATAAAAAAATCTGCTCATTCGTACCTTGAATTGTAATTTGTGTTGTGGATATCGAACAGAGCCCGGATTGAAGTGAATTTAGTGTGGAAATGAATTTACCTTCTCACAACCTTCTTGGAAGATCTGCAACCCATTCTGAAGCTATTAACCCATCTTCTGGCCTAGCTTTAGTCAGCTTGATTAATTTCTGTGTGACGAAAAACATAAACAAAAAAACTAAATCACAAGTCTTTGGACTAACCAAGGTAAATCAGATTGCAAAATCTCATTTAGAAATAAAAAACGTTTGGTTTGCAAAGTTAACATATGCTCCTGCAGACATAAATCCCAGGGCAAATGATTGGAAATTATTTATGGCGCTTGAAAATCTAGAAACGGCCCTAGGAAATGAGAATCGTTTAGTGAAAAATGGTTTTGGACCTTTAGAAACGGGAACAGTTGTAGAAGATGTTGTTTTCCCTTCCGTTTTCGTTTTTAAGAGAAAAGAACATTGTCGTTTTCCCTTCCGTTTTCGTTTTTAAGAGAAAAGAACATTGTCGCTCTGTTTCTGTTTCTAAATTTTACTTGAATATATACTTATGGTGATGTTAACATTTCATGTTATTCTTTTGTCTTTGTTTTATCGTCTTTTTTATTACCTTTATTTTAATTTAGTTATTTGGGTTTAAATTCATTATTGGCTACTTGGTTTAATGTGTACTCATTCGTTTAATGTGTAGGACAAACTCATTTAATTAAATTAAACTAGTGGAGGATCCCTTGCCTTGTTTCAGCTTTGGTATTTATTAGTATGTACACTTATTGGTGGGGTTTTGAGTGCTATTTATTTTTGTTTTTGGGGTCAAATCCTCATACTCTACCCTTAGACCATGCCTTTTGTCTTTTTGGGTTTTTCCACCCTTTGTTTCCTTTGAGTTTTTTGAAATTGTAAATTGTTTCGCATTATTTTTCTTTGCTTGCTGAGATTTCTGTGGTGAGGAGTGTTTTCGGACGAAATCGGAAAAACTACAGTACTATCAATTGAATGTCGATGTTTCAGATCCATATCAGGATCCATCATTGATGAGTTTATGTTCTGCTGTGAATACTTGATTTTTGTCTATTTTCTATGGAACATAAAATGCCTTTTTCTAAAAACTTGTAGATTTACATGTTAGCACATTTTCTTGCCCTTTTCAACAAATTATGCACACTTCCCCTTGATTTAGGGTTCTTTTGTCCACTTTCCCTTAGATTTTACATCCTTTTTCATGGAGCTTTTACTCTCGTCTTCAAGGCTTCACTCCTCCCTTTTGTTTATAGGATTTTGTAGTTTATTTTGGGAATCTATGACCCCTCCGCTTCACACCTTATCTTTATTTTGCATGTCTAGGAGTGAAGAGTGGGCTTGAGAACTTCCAAAGCTTGCACCATAACCCTTGGCACCTCCATTCAATGAGGTTTTTGCACCAAGAATCCAATTCTCCACCATTTCCTTAAGGACATCTCCATGGTCTGTTGCATGGAGGTTTAATTAAGGTTCTCACCCTCATCCCTTTGTTCATGATTTGAAACCTAACATTTTTGCACCACACCAATGCTCCTTTAATGCCCACTTTACTTTGGGTTGCATCAGCTCTTCATGCTCAAGCACCTCTACTTCATTCACCTTATCCCATTTCCTCCTCTTATTGACCTCATTCTCCAGGGCTTGGGTCTTGGAGCAACGTGGAGGGAGAAGACTATATTTGCACCAAGATGCCTGTTATCGCGCAGTTTGTAGCTAGGATAAAAGGCTATAAGATAAAAGGCCAAACTGGCGTAACAGGAACCAATCCCACCCAATGTCACCACAATGGGATGGTTCTTTCTCTTTAGGGAGGTTAGGCCCAGGGGAGACGTCCCCTGTGACCTGGGGTTTTGAAGAGGGAAGAGGCTAGTAAGACAAAGATAAGATTTTCCCCCTTCACAAGTCACCACCCAAACAGATAGTCCGGCCAAAGGCCAATTTAAGAAGTAAAACCCCCAAAGAAGTATATCTGCCTGGAACAAAGCAACAACAAACTGATATGTGCAAGTTATTCCATGGGTTAGTACTTCATAACACTATCTGATAAGTGTGTGTGTATATATATATATATACAAGCAATATGGCAATAAGTATTGACGAAGTCAATGTTTATCAATATAGCAATGAAAATAATGTCACTTCACCAATAAATACTAGAACGATGTAGCATTCAATATAACCAATCAACACTTTATACCATTCAATTGCTCTTAAAGGAGAACGTTGTCGCACTAATGATATAAATAGCATAAGATAACGACATCAATTAGGGTTAGTAGTTAAGGTTTCAATTCAAAAGTTTTGAGAGTATTTAGATCAAGTTCTACTTCAACGCTTGAGGTCTTAGATCAGTGCCTTTAGGGTTAAATGGAGTCAATAATAAAGGATGCAGGAGTTGAAGGAGACAAAGACTAAGGACTAGCGGGAGAAATTTTGAGGTGTTGCTAAGGTAAGGCCTCAAAATCAAAACCCTAGGGGAGAGAGGCTCACTCCGGTGTTGCTACAGTAAGGCCTCGTGCTCTCTCCTCCTTCCTTAGATGGCAAAAGACTAGCATAAAGGATAAACTGAGACAAGAGAGTTCGATAAGACAAAGTGTTGCAACAACAAGGCTCTACTATCAAACCCTAGAAAAATCGGCCTTGAAGTGTAGAAGCCCTAGGATTCAAGACGTCTCCTTCTTCTCAGCTTGTAAAGGTACGACTAGCTAAAGGGAAGAAGAAATAGGAGTGTAGCTACGGCTAGGCTCTTTCTTAATGGCTGAAAATTTTCTCTATCAGGGGACATGAGACAAGGACCTACTTGTGTGCTTGTCACCTAGGGTTTTGATTCATTAAAATTCATAAACATATGCAAGAAATTAGACTACAACCATT
>JASDQU010290580.1:0-10629 GCA_032191745.1 Picea mariana | reverse complement strand
ATCGTCAGATCAAGAAATATCCTAGACCGTTGATCATAGCTCGTATCAGAGTTTCGTGAATCGCGATTTGAAACAAATGCAACAAGAACCCCAATTTTGCGACATGCGATATCGTGATTTAATCACAGCCATTGAAAAGAGAAGTGATCTGGACCATTGATCTGACTTCTTCATGGAGTTTCGGGGATCGGGATTTGTAAGTGAAAAAAAATCTGAGTGCCAAGAATGTTGAAATCGCGATGTGTGAAATCTCGATCGGATCTGAACCATTCGATCAAGCATTGATCAGAGGGTTACTGTCCTTTCTCACAGATTAACTTTTCAGTTACAAATCTATTAGTGAAATGAACTCATGATTGCCAATCAGTTGGCGTTTCAGTTGCTTAGATAGTTTTCGTCATTTTTCCTAAGGAGTGGGAAGTTGAACCGTTGTGTTCGAGTGTATAAAAGCAAGATGAAGCAGACTGTGTGGGGTTAGCTGTTCTGGATGGAAAAAGAACGAAACAGTAAGAATGAGATGTGTGGTGTGACATTTTAACATATGTACATAATGAGATGAAACGAAGAGCAGAACAATAGAGTAGAGTAGAAGCAGAGTAGAACGATAAAGCAAGCAGAAGAAGAGAAGAATGACAGAAAAATGTGATGCAGAGTAGACCTGCTAGATGGACAGAGGAAGAGAAGAATTAAAGAACAGAGAAAGAATGGTAAGAAGTGATTAATTTCCATAAGATTGTATGTGTATTCATCCTTTAATATTTTAGAGAGGTTGAGAGGTGCTCGGGAGGACTGTTGTCCTCAGAGGTTCAAGTGGGAGCTTGAACACAGGAAGTTGTAGCTTCCATCTGGTTGCAGCCAGAGAAACTAGGGTGGCAGGGTGGTGCTATGGAGAACAAGTGTTCTCTGTTATATAGGTTGGAGCCGGAGTAACTGGAAGTTGGTGCTTCCATCCAGTTGGTGTTGGAACATTCAGGAAGTTGGTGCTTCCATCCAGTTGGTGTTGGAACATTCAGGAAGTTGGTGCTTCCTTCTTGTGGGTGCTAGAGAAACCAGAGAGGTGGTGCTCTCAAACAAGTTGCAGCTTGTAAAACAGAGGTAGCAGCCTCACATTGAGTTGGTGCTCAATTGTAAATGATGTACAGAACTGAAAAATACTGCCTATCATTTCGAAGAAGAAAAGGTTTTCTCCCTTTATGGGTTTCCTCGTGAAAAACTGTCTCTGTGTGTATTTTATGTGTGACTGATGGTCTTTACTTTTACTGTCCATATGTTGTATGTTGTTTATGATCACTTGAAGGAATATTAATAATTTTAAAAGGTATAGAATTGCTTAAGCTCACAAACAACTGATTCACCCCCCCCCCTCTCAGTTGTTTTAGTATTTCCAACACACAGATGCCTGTGGATTTCATTCAATCAAGTGTGCCTGTAGAGGACATCAAGCCAGCTGTCAGTAGCTTTGAAATAGTGAAGGTAACCTTTCATAAGTTAATCATGCATTTCCTTGAATTTCATGACCCTGTGGATGTGTACATAAAGTTACACTTTTCAAATGCTTTGGAGTATGTAGGCTTAATGTTTTTATGAACATTTGAAGGTAATATGGGTGATCATAAGAATGAAATTAGTCAGTTGTCACGCTTTCCTTTTCTTTATGGATCATTTGCAGTGAAGCGAAGGATTCAATTATCAAACAATTTGAATGGCTATGGTGGAATTTTTCTTTCACCTAGCACTCTGTAAAAGTAAGTTATCTTAGGTTTTGTACATAAATAAGATCCCTCGAGAGCAGGTGTGTTTTCTTTCATCTTTAGAATAGTGTACTTTTCATCTTGTTTTCTTCAGTAGAATGTTTTTTTAGCATGACTCCATAGCCCAATGCAGAAGGAGAGTGGAACTACTTGTTCTTGGCAGCTCCCGGGGAGCATGCCATCCCCTATGGAGCCAAATGTTATCATATATAGTTGTCAAGGGCATCAAGTCATTCAATTTGTTTGGGGAAATAACCTTTGGGAGTTTCAAAGTGAGAAGTGTGTGGAATTCTCAAAGTGCCAAAGCCCACAATCCTGAAATAATCTGAGCCATCAAAAGTTGAGGACGCGTGGAGGCACATCCCTCTCTTCGTAGTTTGGCGCTCCAAAGAGTTGTGGGAGTTAAACATTGCAAAGTCCCAAAGGCCCGAAGTGAATCTGAGTCATTGATCAGAAAGAGCCACATGTCATCAAATCCATAGCTCCAGGTAAAATAATAAAAGGTAAGCAATATTTGAGTTTTGATTTTCTCGGATCCTGGAGGCCCGAAGAAGATCTCAAATGTCGATTTGAAAAGGGAATATCTAATCTAGCAATCTAAAAGGAGCTAGATCTGAGTCATTAATCATGAATCCTCATCTAAAATCACAATCTCAATGGTCTCACTCCATTTCAGGGTCGAAAGGTGTGCACGTTTTAAAATCTCAAGGGAGGGCCGCAATCAGAACCGTCATTTTTAGAAAGGAACATGTGGAGGTTCATGGTGAATTGTGGGGAAAAAATATGTTTTCTTTCAAACCACCATTGGTGGCACCCGCAATTGTGCAGTTACATAGGGTCATGTCCCTAGGTCAAATTGAATATGGAGCGATGGAGAGGAGTTGTGCCAAAGGCCGAAAGCGCCTGTATTTGGTCATAGAAGAAGATCTTCTTAGCCTTGAGGCATTGATATTGAATCGAAGAAGACGTGGGCACCTCCTAAAACATTCATGGTTGTCAGGCCTCACCCTGATTTCGATGAAGGTAGTTATTGAATATGGGGGTGACAGTTGAGACCTTGTCTCACCCCATAAATGGAAAACATCCAGAGATCGGCTGTAAAGGTAGGCTGTCAATCCAAAGATTCCTTATGGACATATTTTCCTCTAAAGAACATAATTGTGCCTAACTCACATCTTACATGAGGAGGAATGCACAATGTGACAGAGCAGGCACCAACTGAAAGAATTAATGTAGTGGTCCAATCACACTCCTAGTTGTTGCAACATTTTTGAGTATATATAGGCAGTTTTAGTATTTTGTTATGGTCGATGGTTGAGCTAGGCTCCCTTATTGTAATATTTTGATGAAGAACACTGGTTTTCTAGTTATGTAACTTGATTTGAGACTTCTTGATTAATCCAAGTATCTTTATTCTTCCATCTTATTTACCTATGATACTAAGAGAGTTCATGATTAACTGATTCACATGGATTGTTCTAACTATATTATGATGAATGTTCGATTATAGTGTTGTTCTAATCTCTTTTACTTTCCTTAAAAATTTGAATTCAAGAGAATCTTGTGTTTGATTTTTTTCTTCCTTAGTTTGCTAGAAGACCTAATGTCCATAGCAGATGTCTACACTTTCTCACCAAATTCTTCCTCCTATTCACCTTTGTTCCAACTTGTTGACTGAAGTTGATACAAGACCTCAATTTCTTGTGCATGCTAGCCCAGATATTCTGAGTCAAAACTTTATTATCTCCAGTCTATCCATTTGACCCCCTTAAAAATCATTTACACTTACTGTATCAACTGATGGGTACTTGGATTATCCTCATTACAGTCCAAGGGTGATTCCTAGTGCTAATAGATCCTACTACAATATTGTCTAGCCAGAAATCTATTACGCGCGTGAATTTGTTATTCACCCTCTTCAACCACGCAATACTTTATTTTGTCCACTCCATTGATCTAACTCTATGTGTCAGATGGGTATGTTTCAACTATGTTATCCACTCTTGCAATAGCGTGGGAAACTCACTAAAGAAACTCTTGTGTATTTCACTGAATACATATCTTTCCAGGTATTGTCTTGGATTAAACATAGGGCTTCTATTATCTTTGTGGGAAAACTTTAGTTCTTGATCTATCAACCATCTTTCAATCTCTCATTTCATGGGGTGCCAACCTAAAAACATCCCTTTTATTAAACCCTTGCGCTATACTATGTGATAAATCCCTCCCTATCTAATATTTTGAGTTCCAATTGGAAACAAAACCATTTTTTGGCTCTATGGGTTGACCCAGGTTCTAACTACAAGTTTACCAGCAACCCTTTTACCATCGACCCTTCTGGATACCAGAAGGAAACACAATGCACAAAGTGCATTGTGTAGTATCACCCAAGATGGTTTCAATGTGTGGCTGCATGACTCAGGTATCTGGAACCATGGGATGGGATCTGCTTCTTTCTCAAGAGAATTAGATCTACTCAACTGGTAGCCCTCAAACAGACATTTATTATGCTAAACCTAGTTGGATCTTAGTTCTAACCATTGACATAACTATTCAAACAAAACTTCATTAACCTTTATAACAACATATAACCAATGACATATATTCATTTACTACAGCATAATATTTAGATATGAATCCTGACTATGACATTCATCCACTTAGTGTTGTTCTACAGATTTCATCATTTTATCATTAATGCACAATATTATTTCCTTTATCATTTTAACATGTTCATCATAAAACTCATTAAAGAAAATATAACCACAAGTATTGCAAAACTTCAAACAACCCAGATATACCGTGGTTCACCCCCTCCTGGGATACGTCCACAAAGATGAGTCGCTTAAGCTCTTTATTAATCTTCCTACAAAATCTAGTTCTACGCACTGTACATTTCTTCCTCCAYTACAATTGATCTTCGCAGATCATGATAGTCTTCACAAAACTTAGAACAAATMWTCTAKCATGMATAGACTAAAAAAATCTAKAACTCGAAACAAAACTAAGAACTTCTCCTCTTCCACTATCCTAATACATTGTACTTATACMAAAAAKGGAACAAATCCCTTACAAAAAACATAACCCTAAGTGGATTAGGTTTTTCCACTTTCCAACTAACTCAATCTTGGYTGGTCCAYGATCCAACCATTCTCCAAGTYGATGCTTGTCCACTTTCAACTTCTCCACTRTAGTTTKTCCACTTTGTAACTTCTTTTCCTCGGYRTTRGTTTTTCTCTATTTTTGGYGTTGMTTTTCTTCTGTTTYCGACATGCTCCGCATTTTTCGAYGYTGCCTTCTATTTTCTGATTTTTTCCTTGATTTCTTCAAAACTTCCTTGATTTTMTCCCAACATTGGCCTATGCCAACAATCCACAATACTAAGGTATACTCCTTTACAACATGAAAGTTATATTGAACAATATTCTAAGCGTGATGATTTTAAATAAGTTTATGATGCATTATGTCACAAAAATAAAAATAAGATTATTATATGCATGACAGTTTGTTATATCATCTTGGAAAACTATGTATACAATGTAACATCCTTCTCTACTAAGAACACTTTTATTGACATATTCTTTGAGGACACTTGCATGGAAGTGATCCGGTTGTGGTATATTATGATTTCATTTTGATTTTGGTTTATCTATGATGATGATAATGTATTGTGACTTATAGCTATTTTTATGTATATGTATTGGCATATGCTATTGACAATTTTTCCTGAGTGTGTATGACACATGACATGATATGAATGTTGATGGCATCAATGGACTTCCTTTGAATTCGGATTGAGTTAGGGAGTTGATTATATTTTGATTGAGTATTTTATTTTATGCACATGTGACATATGATTGATTACAGTATGATTTATGTATATGAATTATTGACACAGGTTTTGTCATTGATTGCAGGGTTGACGATGCTTGCTAATCCAACTCACATAAGGAGTAGAGGGGTCATGCAAAGATACCAAACATTAAAGGAGAGGTTTGGTAGCATCCTTGTCAGAACCTACTAGATCTCTTTCTGTGGTATCAACTATAAGTTAATGATACCCTAGTTTTAGAGGTCCACGATGTCGTGAGGGTGGACTAAGATAGTCTCTCACGAAGATTCTAAGTTGCGCACAATAGGGAAAATTCCTTATTCCATAGAATCCCTTAGTCTCTCACAAGGTCGATCGAGTGGGGTGTTTACTCCAATGGTCAGAAAAAAATCCAAAAGAATTCAAAGGCGAGTGTCACCCTTGGAGAATAGAGGTGCATCTTGAAAGGCACGTCATGTAATTAAAAACTAGAGTCAATAAATATAGCTGACCTAGAAAATTTTGTGATGATTAGACCTTGTTGGATTAAAATAATTAATTAAACAATAAATTCTTAATTATAAAGCCCAACAAAATTATAAGCATAAGTCTAAGACTAAGTCTAAGTCTAAATTTAATTAAAGGACTAAATGAATTATGACATAAGTTAAAACATTGGAGAATATGATCAAACCCTAGGAAAAAGGGGAATAAAATTTAAAGGTTGGATAAAATGCACATGTGTGCTTGAAAATAATAAAAAATGATTTTTAAAACAAAAAGAAATAAAATATGAGAGAATAGGTGTACACATAGAATAGTATCAAGAGTCAAGATACCAGTAAGTCTAACTAGAAGAAGACTTCTACTCCAACTCTAACTAACATCTAGTTAAGAGACACTCATTGAATGAGATTTTGTGGAACAAAGGGACAACTAAGAGGGAAAATAGGAACACATTGGGGAATGTGTGAGAAATTGATTTTTTAAATAAAACAAAAATGGTAATTAATTGTGCAACATGGGGAGAGTGTGACAAGTGTGTGGGTGAATATTACTAATTAAATTAATTAAAAATATATTTAATTATGCATGAAGACATGTGTCATTTGGGATATTTTTATAAAACAAATGGTGTATAAGGGAAAATTATCTACCTTTTCGATGGTACTGTTATGCTGCCAAAATAGTTTTGACTGTGTTTTACTTGTGAGAGTTGGGATACCAATCTTCTAGAAAGAGTGGAAGCTCTACCTTGCGAGGAAATCCTTAGGGATATTGTTTACTTGTTTCTTGTGTGTGGCCCATTTGCGGCTCGGGGGGATAACGGGGAAGAAGATTACCCCTAGAATTGGCCGAGAGGTACCAATGAAGTATTTGTGATTGGCAAGCGGAAATAAGGAAGATGCACAAGACATTGACATACTTCCTCAAATTTTTCGTCTTTGTTGTTCCTGTATTTTATTTCTTGATTGTTACATTGTAATAAGAGTAGAATTGTATATAAGAATTGTTTAAAAATATATGTAGATCAATTTGTAATTTTTGTAATAAATTCACAAGCTCTTGGAAGAGCCTTTGTGAAATTTAGAAATTGTTTTTATTTGTTTTGATATCGTCCTTATTTTATAACCCAGGATTTATAATTTAATTGTACACTGCCAAATTAAAAGGAAGAATAAAAATTTTAGAGTCTCTTTTAAAAGCTGCCAAAATTTAATATACAACCCATGAATCTGAACCCTTTTTATTTATCAATTCATTTAGAGACCCTTATGTATGATATTGATGACTATAAATTTAGGCAAAGTGAAATTTTGGAATTGATTTTGGTCACCACGAACTATTTTCATATCTGGCCTGGTAGCTATTTTTATATTACAAAAACCGAATGCTAATTCTTAAATTGAACGCTATCAAAACTATGTTACAATCTTGAATTTCAAAATCCCTATGATTCACTGCCTTTTTAAATTTCATACTCTGTGCTCAAAAATTAATTGAATGTTGCACTTGAAATTTAGATGTCTGAATTTCTTACTCTATTATGATCGCTTCCATGTTAATTTTGTTGATTAAGGTTGGTTGTCATTGATGTCAACCCTTCAAGAAAACCCTCTAGCATAAAGTTTTGGGTAATGGACCCAATATTGTTTGATGTAAATATGACTCATTATTGTTTTTTCATGGTTGATAAGAATTAAATATGGATGAACTCCAAAGTGGTCCCCTTATGGTGAAATCCCTCACGGGAAGATGCTTTGCGGAGTAAGACAACCCATGCTTAATTGTGGAATAATGAGATGAATGACAATGAATTTGTGAGGGAAGTTATCCTATATTGATAGTGCTTGTTTTGCCATTTCTGGTGGTATGTAGAACATCACATAACTCCTCACGGTTAGAGATTTATGACCATGTGAAGTTGGAGAACCCTGGTTTGGGTAATGGACCCAAGTTTGTTTGATGGATAACGATATGATTTTTTCTATATTTGAAGGTAATACTATTCTAGATGGATAGTAAATTTCATTCCATTTATAATGATATGTGTAATAACACATAAATCCTCATGGTTTGAGAGTTATGGCCTTACAAAGTTGGAGGACCCTCATATGTCATCTAGAAGCCCCAAAAGGTCAAAGTAGTCAAAGTGGTTTAAGAGATTTTAAAAGGTAAATAATAAAGTGAAGTGATGAGTGTATTATAATTATAAGTGAATACAAAATAAATTATTTCAATAATAAATTTAATGGATAAATTAGAATTCGGTTAACCCTAAAATAAGGAATGTGGGCCAAGTGACCTACAAGATGTTTTTAAGGAAGCTACTTGGAGAGTATAAATAAGAGGCAAGGCTCTCTCATTTTAATCACACTTGAGCATATTGAATATCTATAGGTGTCTAAGGTAACCACGGATATCTAAGACAAATTTCTGAGGGAAGGTGAAGAAAAGAGGGCCGAAATACAAGGAAGGATAAATTCTTTTGATGGTGCTTTCTAAGGTATGTTATTTACAGGTCATGTGACCATTTTCGCTATAATTTGTTTTTCTATAATAATTCAGACCATGCAATTTCTATGGAAATGAGAAAACATACCCAAGTATTTTTGGTGAAAAGTTCATCTTGTGAGTCATTTCATTTTGGGAGTTACACTCCATGGAAAATAGGGTTTGTGGCTAGTCCTGAAACTAGTCAAAATAGGTGTTTCGGCTAAAAACATCATAACTTATTCATAACAGATCCAAATTTAGTGAGACCAAATGTGTTGGTTAGGGTACAATATTTAGTATTACGTGTAATAGTTTTAGATCAATTAAACTAATATTCCAGATGGTCCACTCTCTACAACGTCTCTCTCTAGAATAAGCCATAATTCAACAAGGTATGCCATTTTTGCTATAACTCCTTTTCTCAGAGGTTCCAAGTAGTGACACTTGGAGGAATTGTAGAAAATACACTGAGTAATATTTTGTATTAGTTTCATATATTTATACATTACAAGTTGAAAGTTATGATTACTTCAAGTAAGGGTTGTTTACTAATCCAAAACTAGGCATGTGAGACTAAAGAAAAGTTTGATAAAAATGCTAGTCTCTTGCTGTTAAAGCTAGGGAAGGTTTGCAGGAATGTGATCATATACACCAGGTATATTACAGAGCTACAAATCAGATTTGGTTGATGAAATTGATGAGGGATTTTGGTTGAGGTTGGTGCATGCTTGATGCACTTGTTTATGGCAAAGGTTGATTACAGGTTGATGCATGGTTCAGATTTATTGGTACAGGTTTACAGTAGTATTTATCACAGTGATAGTGTGACAATGGTTCCATCAATCTACTTCTACTTCAGGGTGGCAGGATAGGGCAAGGACAGGTGGTTGTAGTTGGAGAACATAGGGGGTTGTAGCCTCCTTCTAGTTGTAGCCAGAGAATTGGGGAGTTGGAGCTTTCCTCAGGTTGTAGCCTGAGAAAATTGGGGGTTGTAGCCTCCTTCCAGTTGCAGCTCGAAAATAAAGGAATTTGGTGCTTCCAATGAATGTAATTCTTCAAGACATACAAGAAAAAGAATTATGTGGTTTTCTCTAGTTTTGGGTTTCCACGTAAAACACTGGTGTATTGTGTATGTGTGTGATTGTTTATTTATTATTGCTCATTATTGGATGATAATTCTACATTGATATAACATTTGAAGAAAAAGGATTGAAATTATGCTATTACTGATTCACCCCCCTCTCAGTAATCCAACAATTTGTATCAGAGCAGGTTCCTTCAGAAATCAGTTTAACCACTGAAAGGTAGATCATGGAGAGTACCAACTCGTATAAAAATGGAATACCACAGTTTGATAGATAGAAGTATGATTTTTGGAGCATAAGGATGAAGACATATATACAAGCATAGGGATTTCAAGTTTGGAAATCAATTGTAGATGGATACACAACACCAGTAGTTCCACCAACAAATGACAAAGCAATGAAACTCAGTGAGAATAATTCCAAAGCCAAAAATTCACTTTTGAATGGTCTTAGTGATATGGTATTCACCAAAGTTGCACATTGTAAATCTTCTAAAGAGATTTGGGACAAGCTTCAAAATATTTATGAAGGAGATTCAAAAGTCAAAGAAACAAAGCTTCAAACTTACATAGGTCAGTTTGAACAACTAAAAATGAAGGAAGATGAAGATATTGCATCGTACTTCTTACGAATCGATGAAACAATGAATGCAATCATAGGATTGGGAGAAGAAATTGAAGAGTCTTTAATTGTTCAAAAGGTACTAAGATCTCTTCCTATGAGATTCAACCCTAAGATATCAGAAGAAAAAAGAAGAAAAACAATAAACTACAAAAAGAACTAGATAAGAAAAAGGACACTCAAGAACTAGAACAAACGATCGAAAAATTGAAGGTTCAAATAGAAGAAGATAAAAGAGTTGAAGAAGCACTCAAAGGACATCTAGAAGTAAAGTACAGGATCATTGGAAACCTAGAAGCAGAGATTGTCACACTAAGAAAGGATATTCAAAAGAAAAATATGCAGAATAGCTCAAAAGTTATGG
>JASDQU010290578.1:0-12313 GCA_032191745.1 Picea mariana | reverse complement strand
GGTGCTAGAGAAACTAGGAAGTTGGTGCTTCCTTCTAGTGGGTGCTAGAGAAAACAGAGAGTTGGTGCTCTCAGCAAGTTGCATCTTGCAAAACTAAGGTTTTAGCCTCATTATGAGTTGGTGCTCATATGTATGATACTGTAAAGAATGTAACCATTACTTATCATATAAAAGAAAAGAGGTTTTTACCCTACATGGGTTTCCTCGAGAAATATTTGTCTCTGTGTTTCTCATATATGTGAATGATGCTGAAAGTGCCATTGTTTATTTCCCTGCATTATTGTGATCATCATTCAGAATCTCTACAAAGAGTTTAAAAGAACCATAATTGTTTAAGCACGGTAACAACTGATTCACCCCGCCCCCCCTCTCATTTGTCTAACAATTTACACCAATAACCAATTTTAATATGATGTTGTGATTCTTTTGTTAGTCAATTCCCTTAACTTTCACACTCGTCAACTTCATTGTATCAACTCACAACTTCTTGTTACGCAGTTGAATGGAATTTATCATGTGTGTAACCCTTTCCTTTTTAGAAATTATTTATGAGTTAAACTTTTGGTGTGATCATTTGAATCAATTTCATTTAGCCATGTTCCCATAATAAAAAATTATTTTGTAGATATTGTTGCAAATAACATTCTAGATTGGCATTTAACAGATGCATACATAAGAAGATAACATTTTGTATTCACATCTAATATATCATACATAATAATTTGTGAATAAATATTGGCACTCCACAATTTCATTACACATCCGCATATAAAATATGCATCCATAGTGCATATGTATATATCCATGTATATATAAAGTTAAAATATCGTAATAGTTTTACATGGAGTCCACTACTTCCGATATATGTGACATGTCCATAGCATGCTACATACATCAAAAACTATGAGCCCACCAAAATACCCATTTCACCCATTCACATTGAATTGAGGATCACAAGCTAAGGGAACTATGTCCCCCCTTAAAATATATCACAAGAAACCTGGACTTCCATAACTACTCTCTACGGGATCAGGTTCCAATCAGGTGGTTTCCATGTACAATATGTTGCATATGAATCATCTAATTCATGCCAACCTTTCTCAAATACTATGATTAGTAGTTGGTATAACCTTTGTCTCATCTCCCCTAGGATTTTGTCACTATATACTCTTTTCTTAGGCTATGATGGCCCAACATCAGTGGTATTTACTCACATATGGTGGTGGTCAACCCTACTAGCCTCACCAACATTCTATCTACAAACACATATAGTAGATGTTCAGTACCACATAGTGAAATATTACAGTATGTGTAATCAAATCAAATGACATTTTACATACCATCGGATCCCCATGCTTGGGTCCCTATGCTCGTCCTAGTGGAAGGGGTAACTCTAGGTCTCCCTCGTAGTTCATCCCCTCATAGGGATAGTGCTCGATGTGAACCAGGAGTTGATCCCACTTTGAAAATAAATATCCATGAAATACATTCCCTAGAAACCCACCTATCCCTCATCTCAACATATATCCCCATCACCACATCCTCAACTCCTAAGTACCCCCATCATAGATACAAACATGTGGTTAGAGTATGGGAATATTATCAAAGAAGAATGCACACAAAATTGTCTAAAAAGCACAATTATTCCCCAATTCCCTATGGAAGGAGTTGATTTGGTTCTTCAGCACCACCAATAACATATAATCCCACCCATTTTAGGTCCCATATATGACACACTCCACAAGTATCATATGTCCACCTGATATCCTATGGGGAGCATGGGTCCCCATAATGTGGACCATCGTCGCAACAATGGCCCATGTGTTCAAGCTCTCTAGAATCATAATTTATATAAAACCATATTTGGACCTTTCATTTTCATCACAATGGGTCTGCACTAACTCCTCTACCCTCCTTCCATTAGGAATCACTGGATGAGTATTACCATAAGCTCCCATCATCGGGAGCCCAGTTAAGAAGCATATATTCTGGACCATGATCTCTATTTTTTTGTCCCTACACCATAAAGGCTCTTGCATCAATTTCCCATTACTATATGTGAGAGAGTATTCCCTTATATTCTCTCATCAATGGGTTCTAAATGTATTTGATTAACCCATGACGAGATAATGTTCCTCGAACCACTTGGTTCTTGTTGATAGCAGATCGAATCTCTTCAAACTCTCTCTCTCTATTCACAAAACTTTGAACCAAACCATGCCTGAACAAAACTTTATTTTATCAGTAATATGCTCCATGTACATATTATCTAATTTCCATACCCCTTTTCCCCCTCAAAATTTCCTTTTGTGGGAATATTTGGGAAAAAAAATGTCAAATTGGACTAGTATAGAAAATACCCCCTTTTTTCACACTAGACTAGTGTGGAAACTGGGGATAGTTTCTATGCTCCTAGTGCAAAAATTGGCCCCATTTTCCACACTGGATATAAAACATTTTTCCAAGGTATCCCTTGGGATAACCAAGACCTATCGTAAAAAGGTACTTCAAGGGAAATAACAATAAGGATTAGCCAACCTACCTACAAGTCACTAACTAAAATTCCCATTGTCAGTTTGTCTACAATGAGCAAGCAAATATTTAGGTCCTCCTCCTACACTCCAAATTTAGCATGCACAATTGAATTTGAATTTGGGGATTTATCCCTTTTTATAGAAAAAACATCATTTTCCCTCTACCTCTTCTGGACTCAAACAAAATCTATTTGTGTGTCATCTGCATTGTTGGAATCATATTTCCAAGTTGTTCAAAAGGGTATTATCTAATTTCCTTTCTTTGATACTTCATATGGAAGCCTTTTTTTCTTCGGAGCATTACAAAAGGTACCTTTTTTTAGTTTGGATTTATAGACATTGGTTATCTTTTATTAATCACATTTATGCTTTGGTATTAGTCGACTTGTGTGTGAGAATTTTCCATGGATACCCTTTTTTATCTATGGAAAGTGGTCCTCTTTATCTATATTTTCTTAACTAGAATTTAGCATAGCATAAATACCCTCGGTATGTTGCATTTTCCTTTCATTCCCCTAGGAATTGTCTATAGGACCACCCTTGCATGGGTATATGGATTATCCCATTCATATTTTTCATTACCATCTCCTTGGTGATAGAAGCTTCCCTCCATGGGTTCCCTAGATTAGTGAACCTTGTTGAATTCTAGTTCCCATTCCATTCAATCCTCCTTAGGATTGGTATTATGGTTAGTCCAAATCCTAGAGTTGAGCCTCATGCATATCTTCTCATCGTGTTGATTTTTGTACCCCCTGGAATCCCACAATTATTGGTTGGTATTTATTGGATTATCACATATCACAAGCCCTTCACTTCATCCATAATATGACGATTCTTCATTTTTATACCACCATTCACCTACACTCAAGGAGATTACAATTAATGCCCCTACCCCTATTTTCTTCCATTTTCATTTTTCACCTTGATTGTTACATTCATATGGTTTCTTACTGGAGCATTTATCTCCTTGTTTCCCCTTATTATGCCCATTTCCCCCCCTTAGGATTCCTTTTGGATATTTTGTCTCTCAACAAAATGGTTAGATATTACACTCCTAGCACCCCTTTGGAAATACTACGAGGATTTTTTACTCTACGGTACTATATATATTTATCATCCTCTTAGCACCTCTTTGGAAATACCAAGGTGATTTTTTTCTTCTCTGGCACTACACCTCCCTATTCTCCTCCAAGAACCCCTTTGTAAATATTAATACGGCCTTGTGCTACTTTGGCACAGAGTTAAGTTATGGTAGAATCCCATTGTCTTCCTTGCTTAAAGAATTTTGTATGAGTCACCCTTGTGTCCCATGTAGTCAATGTGGTTCATATTTACTCCTATTACAATTTACCCTCATCTCCATGATTTTTTTCCATCCTATTTTTCCAATTTTTTACCTCCAGTCATCCCCTTGGTTTACTAATCTATGCTTGAAAACATATTTTCCTGATAATCAACCATTCCCCGTGGAATTTCTTTAGTATTTTTCTAGGTCATCCTAACCTTTATTCTCTGAAATAAGGACGTCTTGAGTCCATTTATTTGACTTCTCATCATCCCTTGGTGTTAGTCTCTATTAGTCACACTCTACTTTCTATCTCGTGTTTCTCTCAAGGATCCCTTAGTGTCTTGGTTCTAGTGGGCCTTACCCTATTGACTTTAGCACCTATATTCTAGGGGTTTGGTTTAGAGGATAGTTTACCTTAGATCCATAATCCTCATTGGTTGGTACCTGATACCAAGTAGGGATAATCCTTATTTCTCTTTGACTTAGTTGTTTCTCACATGCTAGACTCCATCTCATTATCACACCATTGATATTTGTACACTTGATGGTTCAATGGTTCAGTTAATTGTACCATTTTTCTAGCATGTGTGAGTCATATCGGCCTTTAATAGGGGTTTCCCTTTAGGTAGGCCCCCCACATGTTCGAACATCAATATTTGATTCCAGAAATATACCTCAAGTTATTGTACTTTGGATGTTGGGCCTTTGTTTCTCCTCTTAGTCCCTTTATGCTAGGCACACCATTGTATCTTTTTTATGAGATATCTCTATGAGTATGGGTTTGCCTACCTTGTCCCTATTGATATATTGTATACATATCACCTTTTGACTTTTTTTATTGATAGGTGGTTCTCTAAGGAACTTCTGAAGGTGGTCCCCTTTACTAAGTGGACATTCCTAAACCCTAATTTATATTCGTATCCTTGATATGGTCAACTAACCATTATTTTTATGACCATGAAAAGGAGGTCTAGCCACTATTTTTCCTAGAAATAAATGCTTGAGGTCTCTCCTTTCATTCATCCATCCATAGTAGGTACAAGATGCCAAAATCACACTAGATATATTTGTAGAGTAGATCTAGGATATGGTTTTCATATTTTGATTTAATCTTGTCTATATCTAATACACAAACATTGTATTAGTATAATTAATACATCATTTCTAAAATTTATACCCAACAAACTAGGTGGAAGGAGGGGTTTCAATGACAATTGATGGGTAGTAATAGGGTTTGGGACCAATGTGAAATTGACACTAGGATTCACACACTTAGATTGAAAGAGTGGGAGGAGGAAACTTGTGTCTTCATGAATAGATATATAGGGAGGAACATTTTGAAATGGCCTCCATGCTAAAAAATTTGCAATCCTTGGTAGGACATGGTGTGGCTCATCTCAACGTCCCTCTGGTGATTCAGATTATTTCGGAATGAAATGAGAGAGGAGGTATAATAAATAAATGTACATAGATATATCAGATATCCAATAAAATAACATAGATTTATCAGAGATATAACCATAAACACAGAGATACAATAATACACAGTTTCTATTAATGAGCGAAATGTACAAAACTATAGAAATACGGAGTGAAAGACTCACTAGAATGGTGGAAGCATATCTATGAGAAGATATGTGATAACTAATTGTAGATTTTAACCTTGTACAATATTTTACTGCAAATATGTTTTCAATAAAAGAACAAAAAATATACAATGGAAAATACACACATTACACGGAGATTTTTCCCCTGGAAACCCAAACCGAGAAAACCAACATATTCTATATTCATTCATAGTGATACATTGTTTAAAATACAATATACATATAGGATCCAACGACATCCAAAACCCTAACCCAACGACATGGATTGGTCAACAACCCTAATTCCTTAACCGAAAATAGAAAAACATCAACAAAAACCATGTGCCGAAAAACCACCCAACAATGGACATAAAAATCGAGGTGACCTGAAAAATGAGGCAAAAATGTGACACATTTCCTGAGGAAAAAATATTCTCAGGGGAATTTCCCCCGAACCCCCGTTCAGGGGGGATATCTCCCCCTCTGCAACCCCCCTATGCACCTGGCACAACCTAGTAGACACTACAACTAGTCATGCAAAGAATATAACACATACCCAACATTCTTCCACTTGTTGTTTTATTTGCATACATGGGGTTACAAGGTTACATAGTCAACAATACAGGGAAACAATGCCCATGGATCCTCTACACCAAGATAACTTCTTAGAGCTCGCAGATTTTTTTAATGAATCTGCAACATTCTTCAAAGTGTCCACCTTCATCAACAACACTTTCTTTTCTTCAACCATGTCTCTCACAAAGTGATATTGAATAACAATATGCTTTTTCTTTGAATGATAAGTCGGGTTCTTTGCCAGAAAAATTGCACTTTGACTATCACAATCTATCCTTACAGCTTGTTGTACCAACCAAATACCTGAACAAAATCTTTGTAACCATACTACTTCCTTACTTGCATGAGTGGCTGCCATCTATTCAACTTCTATAATTGACAGTGCCACTACTGCCTGTCTCTTTCTCATCCAACTGATTGCTCCTCTAAACAGGTTAAACACATACCCTCTTGTATATCTCCTACAATCCATATCTCCAGTGCAATATTCATACACAAAGCCATGTATGTAAAACACTCTTTCCAATATTGGTCTTCCTTGGTAGCACAATCCATAGCTAGCAGTGCCACAAAAATACCTAAAAAACCTTTTTACTGTTGTCCAACGCTTTTTCCCTGGTTTTTCTATATACCTACTCAAAAATCCCACTGCATGTGCAATGTCTGGTCTAGTACAGACCATTTTATAAATCAAACTTCCAAATGCACTCACATATGGAACACGAGACATGTCCTCCTCCTCTTCATGTGTCTTGGGACACTGATCCGTAGATAAATTTACACCAATAGGAATAGGGACCTTGACCGGTTTACATTCCTGCATATTAAACCTCTACAATATTGTCTCGGCATATTTTCTCTGATTTAACCAGAGTTTCCTCTTTTTCCGATCTCTTTTAATTCCCATGCCCAAAATGAAATTTGAAGCACCGAGATCCTTCATGTCAAATTTAGAGGAAAACTAAGTTTTCACATCCTGGATAATCTCCTTGTTGTTTCCTATCAGCAACATGTCATCCACATACAATACCAAATAAATCAAATAATCACCAATTAATTTAAAATACACACGGTGATCCTCTTTTCTTCTTGTGAAGCCAAGTCCCAGCATATAAGTATCAATTGTTTTATACCACATCCTTGTTGATTGTTTTAAACCATACAGGGATTTTTTCAGCTTGCATACCAACTCCTTCTTGTTTTTTCTCTTCATATGAGATATGATCAATATATTATTATAATGATGAGTGTTCCATATATAGAGAACATATGGTGACCATCCATGAAAGGATGCATCCCTTGGATAATTAATAACTATTTATTATTATCATTTACTTATTATATATAGTATTTAATAATCAATAATTATATTATTTATTATTAATCTAAGAGAATGTCTTATCGATGTTTTCCAAACATCAACACTCCCTCTCAATGAGGGAGACATTATGCATCATGCCAAGATTTTCTCTAAAGTATACAAACTTCACCCTAGATTCATGGCATGTGTCTGTTAGCCTTTGGAGACGTCTCTCTCCCACCTGAACCAAGGAGAACTTCCTTATGCATCTCTCCCTCTGAGCCAATTGACTCTCTCTGAGATCATGCTCACTCTAGGTCCACATGTAATATTGTATAGCATCTTGAGTCTTTATCATTACTTTTCAAATCACCATAACTAGGACAAATACCACATCGAGATATTTCACCACAAGTACACACCTGTGAGTGAATTTCATCTTGATTCTAACTGACACATGGAAATAACTTCAAACACCTTGAGTCCATATTATCCCTTGTCATGATCAAGGAAGGACTACACCTGGGCCCATTTACCACAAGTGCACCTTTATGATAAATGTATCCTATCTCCTTTGGTTTGCAACCCAATCTAGAATAATTTTTATTTGATGTTGAAGCATCAACACTCCCTCTTAGCTATGGAGGTATATTTCCACAGTAGTACACAACTACTATCCAGTGGTACACAACCACTACTAGTAGCACACATCTATTGTCTAGTGACACACAGTCACTGCCAGTGGCACACATCTATTATCTAGTGACACACAATCATTGACATTGGTACACAACCACTATAGTAGTACACAGCTATTGTCAAGAGACACACAGTCTCCGCCAGTGGTACACAACCATTGTAGTAGAAAAAATTTTGTCACACATGGCACTCCCATGTGGACTTCTAGAGGCTACTCCCTCTAGAAACACTACGGTCAACTCCCCATAGTGTGTGACATCAAGGTAAACTCTGAAATTTCTTCATTTTCTCTCCACAAGGGATGTGTCTTCATGTGCTCTCCACAAGGGACGTTGGGATATAATCTCAGACCCACTTATCCCTTCTTGGATAAGTGTCCCACTTATCCCTTCTTAGATAAGTGTCCTCACAGATCAACTCAAATCATTTCAAAGAGGAGTACGATCTGGAGAATGTTTGTCACACATGGCACTCCCATGTGGAATTCTAGAGGCTACTCCCTCTAGAAACACTAGGGTCAACCCCCATATGACGTCAAGCTCAACTCCCTTGACATGTACTCATGTGATCTCCACATGGTACGTTGGACTATCCCTTCTTGGATAAGTGTCCTCACAGATCAACACACTTATCGCTTCTCGGATAAGTGTCCCACTTATCCCTTCTCAGATAAGTGTCCTCACATATCAACTCAACTCAATCACAGAGAAGTACAATCTAGAGAATGTCTCAAGAAGTTGCAAACATCAACACTCACTCTCAACGATGGAGGCATTATTTTCCACACCAAGTCTCATGAAAGTCCTCGAACTTCATCCTGGTTTGGTAATAAAATCAACAACCTACTCATCTGTATGAAGGTACTGCAATAGAACTTCCTTCTCACCATGTCTCGGAATAATAGTGGAATCCATCACATGTCAAAATAAATATGCAAGGATCTTGTGAAGCCACACTACTTCACGGACTGCCACACTCAATGAAATGTACTATTCTTGTGCGGTGCTCAAGGCCATAGAAGTATGTTTCCTACTACACCAGGAAACCATGGCAGATCCCAAAGTGAAGAAACACCTATAGGTGCTCTTCATGTCCACTTCTCTCCCTGCCCAATCAGATTCATTATATCCCTACAATATCATGTCAATACTAGAAGTATATCTCATACCATGTCAATTGTGCCTCACAGGTATCTCAACACATGCTTCGCAGCAATCCAGTGTGTCTATCTATGTTGACTCATAAAATGGATAAGTGTACTCAATGCATAACAAATATATGGTCTAGTGTTAACCATATACATCAATGATCCAATCAATTGTTTGTATAGAGTCGGATCAATTTCATCAGAATCGAAAGAATAAACACTTAGTTTCTTCATATTCATCACCATTGGTGTAGCCACGGGCTTCCAGTTCAACATCCCAAACTTCTTAAATATCTCAACTGTGTACTTCCTCTAACTTAGGAATATCTCATCAGTTCTATGCCACACCTCTAGTCCCAAGAAGTAGTGCATCATACCAAGGTCCTTCATCTCAAACTCAGATGGTAGTGCATACTTGCGTTCAACAATAAGGATCTCTATACCAATGAGGAATAAATCATCAACGTAGAGGACCAAAATCAAGGACTCACCATTAACTACCTTGTAGTACAATATGGGATTGGAAACACTTTTGATGAAGCCCAAACTCATCATGTTTCCATCAATCCTCGCATACCAAGCTCGAGTTGCATGCTTGAGTCCATATAGGGCCTTCACAAATGAGACTCCTTCTCATGTATCACAAAACCATATGGATTTTTGATGTATACTTCTTCCTCAATCTCTCCATTGAGAAAGGTTGTCTTCACATCCATTTGATGTAATATCCAACCCATGGATTCTACAGGGGAAATAATCATCTGGATATAATTGTACCGAGCAACAGGAGAAAATGTCTCCTCATAATCTATTCCCTCCACCTGAGAGAATCCTCTATCAACAAATATCATTTTCTGCCTCTCGATGCTCCTATCAACTATGTTTTATCTTATAGATCCATTTTGAAGTCACTACATACTTCTCCTCAGGTCTCAGAACAATATCCCACACATCATTCTTCATGATGGAATGATACTCTTCCATCATGGCATCTCTCCATACTGGATGATTAGTTTCCTCCTCATAACATGAAGGCTCAAAATGAATGATGTGGCTCATAGTTGCGGCATAGAAAAAATATCTTTGAGGTCTCTTTCTCACTTGGAAGGTACCACAAGGAGTTTCATTTCCTTCTTCCTCCTATAGAGTGTGACGAGACCATGTAGGTCTCTTTCGACCTATTGAAATATCTCCGGGAACATTAACTGGACCTACAGGATCAACGAGACCAATTTGAACAATAGGCTCAATTGTCTCCCTCTAAAAGGTAATATCATCTTGGGCCATATTTTACATATAGAGGTTTCCTCATGAAATGAATGTCTAAGACATTGTCAGACAATTGGCTTAGGTTTATGGACATTTGGTATGGATTGTTGGTTGTCATTGATGTCAACCCTTGGAGAAAGTCTAGTAGCGAATTTTGGTAGCACAAAGGATTGGGTAATGAACCCAAGTTTTTTTTTTATGTATAATGGTATGATTTTTAATATATTTTAAGGTAATAATATTCTAGATGGGCAGTACATGTCATGCAATTTCCGTTGGTATGTGGAACGTCACATAACTCCTCATGGTTAGAGAGTTATGGCCATGTGAAGTTGGAGAACCCATGTTTGGGTAATGGACAAAAATTTGTTTGATGGACAATGGTATGAGTTTTGATATATTTGAAGTTAATACTATTCTATATGGATATTACATGTCATTCCATTTCTAGTGGTATGTAGAACATCACATAACTCCTCACGATTAGAGATTTATGGCTATGTGAAGTTGGAGAACCCTCATGAGTCATCTAGAAGCCCCAAAAGGTCAAAGTAGTCAAAGTGGTTTAAGAGATTTTAGAAGGTAAATAATAAAGTGAAGTGATGATTATACTATAAGTCAAAGTGAATACAAAATAAATTATTTAAATAATAAAGTTAATGGGGAAATTACTAAGTGGACAAGTGGTTAGAAGTGGGTTGGTCCTAAAATAAGGAAAGTGGTTTAAGATGGTTAGAAGATAACCCCTTGAAATAAAGTGAAGCGATGAGTGTAATATAAGTCAAAGTGGATACAAAATAAATTATTTAAATAATCAAGTTAATGGATAAATTACTAGTTGGAAAAGTTGTTAGAAGTTGGTTAACCCTGAAATAAGGAAAGTGGGTTAAGATGGTTAAACGGTAACCCCTTGAGGAAGCTACATGAAGTATAAATAAGAGGCAAGGCTCTCTCATTTTAATCAAACTTGAGCATATTGAATATCTATAGGTGACTGAGGTAACCAAAGGATTTCTAAGCCAAATTTCATAGGGAAGGTGAAGTAAAGAAGGCCGAAATTCAAGGGAGGATAAATTCTTTTGATGATGTTTTCTAAGGTATGTTATTTACAGGTCATCTCACCATTTTTGAAATAACATTTTTTATAGAATGATTCAGACCATGAAATTGTAAATCCATTGAGGAAACATATCCAAGTAGTTGTGGTACAAATTTTATCTTGTGGGTCATTTTATTTTTGTAGTTACACTCCGTGGAAAATAGGGTTTGTGGCTAATCCTGAAACTAGTCTAAAACATGTGTTTTGGGTAAAAACGTCATAAATTATTCATAATAGATCCAAATTAAGTAATACCAAATGTGTTGGTTAGAGTACAATCATTAGTATTCTATGTACATTTTTCAGATCCATACAAAAAATATTCTGTGTGGGGAACGCTCTACAAGTTCGCTCTCTAGAATAATCCAAAATTCAACAAGGTATGCCATTTTTGCTATAAATCCTTTTATGAGAGGTTCCAAGTAGTGACACCTAGAGGAACTTCATAAAACACATTGAATAACATTGTGTACTATTTTTAGATATTTATTCATTACAGGTACATAGTTATGATTATTTCAAGTTAGGGTTATTGACTAATCCAAAACTAGTCATGTGAGACTAAAGTAAAGTTTGATAAAAATGATAGTTTCTTGTTGTTAAAGTTAAGGAAGGTTTGCAGTTATGTGATCATATACACCAGGTCTATTACAGAGTTACAAATCATATTTGGATGATGAAATTGATGAGGGATTTTGGTTGAGGTACATGGTTGAGACAAATAGTTGATGAGTTGGCACATACATGAGGTGTATAGTTGATGATGTTGGTACATCTTGATGAGTAGTTGATACATGATTGGTACATAGTTGGTA
>JASDQU010290577.1:0-14445 GCA_032191745.1 Picea mariana | reverse complement strand
TAAATATATATTAATATAAAATCTAAATAAAAACACAATTAAGATAAACAAACAAATCTTTACCTCTTAACTGCATGCTAAATTTGACTCATAAGACCTCAGAGTTAACTACTGCTGTAACACACTCAACATTCTTTATTATTACGTTTCTAGTTCTTTTCAAGTGCTTCCCTTGCCTTTGAGCACTGAACTTTAGTCTGTGATTTTCACTCATTAATGAGTCGATCTGAGTGGTGAGGGTTTTGATCTGCAATTGAAGGGAAGGTATATTTGTGTAATATTTGTCGATCCAAAAAAAACAAACCTAACGCCGTGTATCTGGAACGGTTGTTTGAGGATATCCATGGCCGTGTGTCAGAATGCTACCACTGTTGTCTGTGGGTTCTTTACTAAGTTTGATCTCTGGGAAACCTTCGCTATGCTTCAGGCATGGTGGTAGATTGTCTACGAAATCGTAGGTCTGGCTGAGATCTGGTTTGAGGTAACTTAGGTCTTCTTTTTCCAATAACTTATCGATCTCAGAATCAGAGCTCTCATGGAACTCGATCACTTTGATCGAGCTCATATGAGACTTTGATTTATTTCGTAGGCTCCTAGAAATTAATCTCCCTGCCCTTTTGTTTTTAAACCCTATATCCGAGTCATTTTTAGACAATTTGCGCGAAGGACTGTTTGTGGTTTTTGCAAAGGTGTTAGGGAATGCGTACTTCTCGTGGTCATGAAATTCAGAGGATCTTGGGTCAGCATCTTATTGCTCAGACATAGGCTCATTGAGCGTGGCCCAATCACAGGGCTCTTTGGATGAGGAGACTTTTTTGTCAATGGAAGGGATTGGGGTTTCTTCTAACATGGGCTTATCAACCTCTACGAGGATAGATGTATCAAAGCCATTTCGAGATAGGAAAGTGTCCCAATCGTCGCCCTGCAATTTTAAATGATCAACTAACAACATCATTATCAACCCATGATGAAATAAACTGGAATTGAAACACTGTCTCTTATACCTCTTGGCCATCTTATATAAACTTCTCAATAAATATAAAGGCATGTTCAACTGGAAACCGATGAAGTTCATTAATAGTCTTATGTGATACAGAAAAATGAGGCCAAAGAGACCCTCATATGTAACAAACTGTCTCAAGATTGCCAATAAACTATGCCACCTAGTTTTCAACAAAGATATAGGCATACCTTTATCACAACACTGGATATTCCGAGAGGTAAATAACAAACTCCATGGCACCTCCTCCAATTTGGTATTCTTAAACCATTTTTTCCCGCTAAGTGGAAGACCTGTTGCCTGGCTTAAAAACTCCTTGGTGACTTCGATTTGAACATCTCCTACTTTGGCTCGACAACCATCAAAAGAGAGGGAAAACTCCTGGGTTGTTTTCAAGTTGAAACCTTCAAATCTCTCAAGAAATTCGAGCCAACCTTGACCCTTAAGGTCTTCCCTTGTG
Organism: Picea mariana; assembly: GCA_032191745.1. NCBI lineage: Eukaryota > Viridiplantae > Streptophyta > Pinopsida > Pinales > Pinaceae > Picea > Picea mariana. Next base: position 12,985 of record JASDQU010290577.1, on the reverse strand, counting down.
TCGTCATACAAGAGTAGGGTTTACGATCCATTTGGTTCGATACGGACAACAGGGGCCATGTGGATTTAGACAAGCAGTCACGGAGGCAACAAAAGCCACTGTAAGCAAGAAGGGTTTCACAGAATAGGAAGAACTAGGGCTAAAACCAAGGAAATAAAACCCTTGGGCGAATTAAATGGAGGAATAAGGGGTTTCATAAGAGAATCAGTCGTTTTGTGTAATGAACCGCTAAGGGTATAGAACAAAGCCCGAGACTTAACTTGAAATGATGGACATGTCATTTTCAAAAATCCACTATTAGCAGAGTACAAAATATGACCAGATGCGTTTAAGTATCATCATTGTGCAAAGGGTGGAGTTGTTGATTATAAGGTGCTTGACAAATCAAAGCATAGCAACCATAGAGAGGATTTACCAAGAATCATACATGGAACAAACTCATAGCCTAACATCAATCGATTCTTGGTGTATTATTTAAAGGTCTAGAGTAAACCTCATAACAATGATAAATTTTAAAACAACTAATTTATTGACATGAGATAGGACTTAAAGAAAAATATCATTCTTAAAAGGGTTTGTATGATCATTTATTCTCCTAGGGGAAATAAGCCTTAAATTCAAATGCAATAAATTCACAAGTTTCAATTCTTTGTTCATTCTTTCAGTCATGAACGAAGCATGAAAACGAGAACCAGGAAAAATAAAATCTTTTTATAGCCCAAAACTTCATCTTTCAAGTAGAAATGTTCATATGTTTAAGCGGAGGCAACTACAAAATTTATTATTCGTTGCTTTAAGAAGTGAAAATATTGTGGGGCTGCCAACAAGTTGGTCTCAACTTCTAATTAGAAATATTAGTCTACAAACAAAAGTTATCTTATGTTTTCACTGTTGTACTGAACCAATATCCAACACTAGGATAGACTAATTCTAGATTAAAGTTGATTCTTGAAATACTAAGATATTGAGTTGATAGAATATCAATAATCTACCTGACATCAAAGACAAATGAGGTTTTCTTGAAACCCTTCTAAAATATTAGATACAGTGCACCATAAGAAGGTAATGACCACAAACCATAATTCGTGGTGTTTGTTAGAAGATCCAGTATGCTAATAAATAAGCTCATGAACATATGTATCTCTCAAAATGAGAGGGCTAAGAACATCATTTTTCTCATCTAAAATAGATTCATTTTAGTCTTCGTTAGAAAGAAATAAACCAATATATTCCTTTGACATTCTTCAACCTATTTACTGACATGTTTAGCAGTTCCAATCTTGTAATAAAATAGAGTTGTATTCTATACTTTTAGTTGATACCTTGTGAAAATACCTACTTTCCTATGAAAAATAGTCTATCCATTTCATGTTGGTAATCATATAGTAACCATTTTCTTTCTAAATAAGAAATATACAAATGAAATAACAAAGATGATAGATAACCTTATATTCCATCTTATAGGTCATTCCACTAATAATAAATAACATTTTATTCTAAGCATTCCAATAAAGTTGTTCGTAAATTATATTATATTTGACCACCTTTTTTTCAAAAGTTTGTAACATGGTATGCATAGTATTATCATACATTTATTTATAAAATAATCCCTCTTAAGGAAGTTTAGTCAAAGAAAAAGAAAGGTCAAAAAGGAAATTTGAGTAGGAGAAAACCAACATTATTGATCAAGACATGGATACAGCCACCAAACCATTCTACAACTTCTTTGACAACAAGCTTGGTTTTTCCCGGATCACTAATATTAGCATGCACAAAGTGGAAGCAATCCAATGGTAACTTAGAAGAAAATGTGATTTGCAAATCCCTTTGAACCTCCATAGTTTAATTTTGATGACTTTTAATATCTAACCCTGCAACTTTATATCCTTGTTCAAGAAATTAATCAAATCCAATTCATAAAAGAGCATGCACATCACAAAATCCAAATGTCTAGAATAAATGGGTAATATGATGCAGTGGGAAAGCATTGATCCCATTCCCAGGATAGTGGATACAACATTATCATAAACATGTCATAGTACTAACTATACTCAAAATCCCAAAGTGATATGTATACTATGAGAACAATGCTATAGTTGAATTGAGTTTTTATCAAATAAGATACCATGAATATAACCGTAATTAAACTTTCTATACCTTTATTTATTGCACTGGGTGAATCTGCACTACTAAAAATAGCATTCACATATTCTCATAATCCTACGGAAAATATAACTTTCAAGAGAGAAAAAATAAGTTTTCATGAGAAGTGGTGTAGATAATAGTCACATTATAGAAAAAATTATATGAATTCCAAAGATAAAAGAGAGTCGATACTATGATATCCAATTCAATACGAGGGCACCACATCCATAATGATTGTTCTGATAACATGTTTTCTAAACCAAAACTCTATAAACCCTTTCCACTCTGAGTCTTTCATTGGTTAACACAAACAAAGAAAAATAAATATGACTGGAAATATACTAAATACTAACAAAGAAGATTAATGTGTAAGTCCTTCACCCTACTTGAACATTTATTGTGAGAATTAACTGAGGGCTACCAAAAGTTTCGGTGAATGAAAAACAATGCAAAGGTTAACCTATGGGTTTATATGGTCTATAGTTTTTGAAATTCATTCTTTGTCTTGTAATGTAAAATTGAGCAACCGAAAGTTTACAATGAGAATTAATGTATTTAGTAAAATATTTAGAAATAGAGTAGACACATTTGTGTACAGAATACAAAGTAATTCACTGAACAATAGTAAATATAACATCAATATATCAATGACTCCCTTGTCACATGATCCTTTTCCTCCTAACCTAGATGTAGACTCAAAACATAACTAATCAATTTTCATAGAACATGTAAGAGTCCAAGTTTCACTGAGAGTATATTGAACTCTCAAGTTATATATTGGGAAAACCTGTCAATCACATCCGATTCCTCCAAAATACCAAGGAGTTGAACCCTCTAGGTTTATGGGTTTATCATAGTGAATTTCATATTGGAAGGGATTGTCCTAGTGGATTATATATACAACAAAACTTGAAAACAAGAAGTCATACTACTTCGACCATGTTTGTATTCAAATTTTATCAACCATTTCACAACAAGTGATTTTCCAAGATTTCCTTGAAAGTTGATATATATCTTCATGGACATTACTAACCAATAATTAACTAATTGTAGAAATAAGAATTTTTAGGAAACATAAATTTAGAAATACAGATATTGCAACTTATATTATGAAAACTTGTAGACAAACCACCAGATGAGCGAGTTTTTTTCACCCCACCATAGATAAATCCATAGTGGACGCCACCCCCTAGCCATGCTATGATACCACCAGGGCAAACTGGGAATAGTCAATTATGAATTTTGGACTCCAATCAATGTTTTCCTCTACAAATTTCTTGAAGACAATTCAATCTTATGGCACCTACATACCTTCCCACACAACACAATGAATGTTTTCTTCTCTGTTGTTCAATACCTTAGAAATCACTCATTCTCTTGCTACTCAATGTGTGCATAAGAGGTCTAGATGGTGTTTCAAGTTTCAACAAATTTTTCCATATGTTCTTAGTTTCTTGAGAAAGAACATAAAATTTAGTTAGTGTAGCAGAGTTATAAAGAATCTATGAAGATTATTTAAGAATTTAAAAACAAATAATTCACAAAGAAAAATTTGGGATATTATACCATATTAATCAATATGGGACATTCACCTCAATCATGTTGGCTCACCAACCTAAATCACATTCATAAAATTACATTACAATTTGCAGGGATTAAAAATTGGGGATGTTACATTCCCCTCCTTATTTTTTGCACTGTCCTCAGTGCACAACACCTTACAATGTTCATATGTATCACAATTTTAGGCTCTTCAACATTTAATCAACATATAGGCTCTCCGACCTAATATCACATGGGTATTCTGGCCCAAAGAAATATACATAACCCATTGGTATCCTCCTACAAATATCCCTATTTCCACCAGCTCTCTTCCTCTCGACCTTCCCAACCAACATAATGTACCCCCTTCACTACTCTCATTCCATCGGGATACACTATTCCTTTATCATGATATATATGGCACATATAACCAATAATATCACTATTAGGAACTCAAGGGAACTCACTACTAAGAAAACTAAAAGGAAACAAAACAAAAACAAACTTCTTGCTCTAGTGCAACTCACATAGGAGTTCACTCTTGAGGCCTTGCAACCTGGTTCTTCTACAATCTTGACAACTATTTTCTTCTACAATCCTGACAACTTCCTTCTTCCACAAGCTTGAAAACTTGATTCTTCTACAATCCTGATGACTTGCTTCTTCTTGTTGCCCCCAAAAATATTTCTAATTCATGTCTTCATTCTTTAATTGTTCCTATAAAATCCATTAAGAAAATAAACCTATTATATTCATGATCACATAACCATTGTCTTATTCACTGGAGTTTTCAACTCCAAAAATATAAACATTTATTCAAAATAAGTTTTCAATCATAAACCAATACTCATCTATATGGCTATATAATTCCTCACAAAGCTGCCATGGGAAAGAACTCAACTCACTGTTCTTATTTGACACACCCATATGATTTCAACCACCATCCCATATGCATTAGTAAGTTTCCTCTTCCTTGCTATACTCACCCTCTAGGATCAGGAATCCCCTTCTTTGTTGCACAGTCCCTTAGGAGATTCATCTTGCCAAGGATTTCACATGCAAGGGGAGCACCAACTTCCTGCCAGACTCCCACTGACAATTTGTAACTTGTGGAAATCATAGGATTCCAATGTCCTAACAATAACGTTCTTCCCAAGATTCCTATCTTCAATATCCATTATCTCATTTGTATCACACACATACAATCATCATGAGATAACACCATAACAATTTTCATTTATAAATTTTCAAAATATGTTTGATATAGGAAAACAAAATTTCTCAAGCATGAGTTTTATGCTCATTATGTTTGGCTCTTGCATCTATAGGTATCAATCTTGTTACGATGAAGATATCTTTATGGCTAGGGTAAACCACAACAGATGGAAATGATTGCAGAAATCAACTCTCTTCGCAAGTATGCTATGTAAACAAATATGCTAGCAAGACAAGATAAAAGACCTACCTCATCTAGATGTTCGATGAAGTCCACCATTGAGCACTCGACCCAAAGCGATATACCTACAACTAGTCCTTAACAACCAAGAAAATAAATCATATGGTGATATTATAGGATGTTAGCACATTCAATAACATAATCCATTAATAAACATGACAAATACGCCAATGGAATAATAATTCAAATATTTGCAAGATATCAATTGGATGGGAAAAGAGTATTTCTATTAATATATGATAAACAAAAGTAAAAATGGTACAGACTTCTGTTTCAACATGGTTCAAAACCAAGAAACTAAGTTCCTTCCAGCTGAGCCTCCACCATTTCAATCCTCCACCAAAGGCAAGCTCATAAAAGAGAAGCAATGAGGTTCCTAATCAACAAGGGAAGAGCTTGGGGGATGAACACTATGTTTAGACTTAAAGGAAAAAGGGATGCAGACTCAATATGAAGTAAATAATTTCTCCAGAGTAACTTTGCTATCAAAGCTAAATTCTCTCTCTCCTTTCCATAGCTCGGAATTGGCCCATTTATAGCCTTCAAATGGATCTGAAGGGTTGATTCAAAACATTTCCAGTATATGGAAGGCCAAGGATCACATATCTCTTGTTGTGACATGGAAACCCAACATTAATTTTCATTTTCTGGCACAAATCCTGATGTATGCAGGATGTAGTGGTATAGCCTACGTATACGCATGCTGTATAGTAGGCAAGATGCGTACATGTGGAAAAATATGTATTTTTAGCTCTGGATTTTACTAACAGGGATGATAAGTCTACATAGGGAAATGGAAAAAGGTCTTCTGTGCAAGGTTGCATAGGGTGAGGCAAATCTTTCTTTAAAATATGCCCCCTAATGTGTGAGGTTAGAGGAGTACCTGCGATGGCCAAAATACATTATAAACAACCCATAAGTGGAGTGATGGGGAACCAACTAGAAGAACTAGTTGATTATTACATTCTGTATTGACTTTGCATACATACCTGCCAATATAATTGCACTGCAGATCCATGTGAAAATATACCAAACAATTGTTTGTGGCCATGAATAGGAAAATACAAACGCAGTTACATGCCAAGATCTTTCATAGTCACAAACAAGGCCCAGTAGAACCAATCTCAAAATAAATATGAATATATCTATATACAATGGAGTACAATCTGATCTCCCATGATCACTGAAGTCATATAGGTTCTGGTCCAATGAAAAGGAAGAAACAACGCAGGAAAGTTGTGGCCACATACTGATGTCTTCAAGTCTTCTACACAATCCGCCAAGGGTGCAAGTCTACATTATGTGAATAAAGGAGTTGAGGTCAAACACAATGAGACATCGTTTGATTACCGGTCATTGAGGTATACCGTAACAAACACAAGACAACCTATCGATAATGAAAGTAGGTATCGAGGCATCGATTACATTCTTACAAGTGTGAATAAAGGAGTTGGTGTCAAACACTTGAATAATCCATCGATCATGATACATTGATGTATTCCCAACTGTTGATGGCAAGAGAACCTGCCACTAATGACTACAAGCCTCAAGGTACTCATAAGACTCTAGGTCCCATTTCCAGAATAGATGAGTTGAAGTCGATGGAAGGAGACTCGCTGAAAGGAGAGCATTAAGGAATCTCTCATTAGTTAGCACAAGGTACAAAGCAGGGGCTTCATGATTTGGGGGGAATCATACGAAGAACATGTTCATGAACCAACAACCATGTGCATCTTTCGCATGTGCCAAGTGAAAGCGGTACATGAAAAAGACCCTTTGAATAATAGTCAATGATGAAAACTGCTGAAAAAGGTGAGGAAACCACCAATAAGGATAATGGAATCCAAAACACTGCACAAATCCCAATGTGTGAATATATGTCTTTCTGTCGAACATAAGGGAAACCACCCAATCAATGACCAATGATGAAGTGTCAACTACTGGGTTCAAGGTTGCCTACCAATGATGAAAGTAGGGCCAGGGTGCATGATAAGACTACAATATCATGTGACTTTGAGACAAACTGAGGGTATGGCCAACATGGAAAGTCAAGAGTTCTGAGAAATGGACGACACAAGTTAATAGACTTCCTTTGAACAAGAGCATGAGACCAATGAAATAATCTGACAACATAGACTCAATGATGAAACCATGAGATGCAGGAGGCATCAATGAAATTCTCTACAGGGACTGGAAGAGTAACCACTCGATAGAGAAGACTCTGTAATGAGCTCAGCTTCCTAAGGCCATGCTAATCCCAAAATTATGATCATGAATGGGCTCAAATAACTTTGTGCTCTGTTCAAAGGTGAGACGACTGCTGCCAATACAAGATAATACTCCCTTCTCACCCATTTTTTTTGTTTTTTCATAGACAAATGAATTCTATGATACAGAGGAGGAAACAAATGCCGCAAGTAAGAAAAACTAGTTCCAACAGTGGAACATACCTATGCTCAATGCAAGGAGATGCATGCAGGACATGGACAGTCAAGGGAATGTTCCCTCCTAGGTATAGGGTGTCAAATTGTGAAGGATATAAATAAGGCTCTACTTGGTTGAGGATGCAAAAACTACTGAGGCAAATGGTTTATAATGCAAAGAGAAAACTGGCTATAGGTTCAATACTGTAAGCAAGGGCATGAGATGCAATCACAAATTAATGCCAAAAAATTTCCTTTTTCATGACATTTAGTCTACTTGGTGTGAAAAAGGGATAAACTTGTGCCAAATAGACATCCTTTCTAATCCAATTTACAAGTGTGAAATAGACAAGTTAACTCAACAATATTTTCGCTTTTTAGACGAGTCGGAAAAGATATTAACTCAGACTCGTTTGGGAGCTTCTAGGTATTAAGTCATGGTGGAGGCCAAGGCTCCCATGATGGACTTCTATGTAATGCCAGTATCTTATGAATAACTGACATAATCTTGGGAAAACCCAAAGTTGTCCAAGTTGAGGAGGATAAACCACTGGAGGAGGATATTGTCTCTGTGATATATCAGATAATGTCTCTTATAGGAAAATACATAAAATGGGGCATTGGATACCCCACAAGACAGTCCCAATCGAAGGGGATCTCCTCAATACTCAGGGGGAGAGAACTCAGGGAGAGTAAAACTCTCTTATGTTCAGAAGGAGAATTATCAGGAATGCTGACAACATGGTTGAAGGATGCATCACCCTCCAAACAAAGAGTTGTATTGATTAGAGATTGCACTGGTATGACTACTTCCTCAACTCTAGGTTGAAGAGGATGCAAGATAACATGGATAAGGGAAATGCCACCCACGACGATGGAGGTATGTTCAAGAGAGGATTGCAGTGACATTACTGCCATGTCAATCGATGGAGAAACAAGGTGTGGGTAAACCACATATGCCTCAGAATCCGAAGGGCCCTTAGGTGATCCCCACGCTTCAGGTATCCCAACAGTGATAGGACAAAAATGAGTAAGGTGATTTCCTAGTATTATGTCTGAGATGTCTAGGCTTCTCGATGCCCCCAATTTCATTCACAACAGCTGGTGATATTCTCTCAACATGAATGGCATAGATGAGAGAGTCATATCTCACATGATGTATAGAGGTTGGGGATGTGGCATTGATATGACTTGTGGAGACTAGAGTGATGCCCCTAGCATGACTAGTAGTGGTTGGGTGTTGGTCGTCAACATGACTTGCAGAGGTCATCGAACCCTCTACAACATGACTGGAAGAGGTTTTTGATGGGGCTCCAATATGACTGGCAGTGAATGGGCTAGTGGTGAGTTGTGGCATTTGATACCAAGGTCTAGGGAAATATTGGATTTGAAATATTGCAGGCCGGAAGGGTCCTAGTTTACTCCCTATTCCTCTCTGGAAAGGTAGTATCCTCCACTTAATTGATCCAAAAAGGTTTGAATAGGAATCATCACTGAAGTCTGCGAAGAGATAGAATTATGATAAGGACTTTTAAAGTGAGTATATAAGTTTCCCCCTTGTGAAGGGGTTCCATGAAGAGGGTAGCTTGAACCATAAAACTGATTCTCTCCGTAATAAATACTCGGGAATACATGAGGATCCGTTATGGGAAAAGTGTTCGAAGGAACTGACATGGTGGATGAAGGATACAAGGATGGGGTGTAGTAAGTAGAATAAACACCCATTTGAGCATTAGCTCCTGGAGAAACATGTCTAGGACTAGATCTGTAAGAGGGGATATTCCAACCTCCCACAGTGAGAGTTGGATGAGGGATAAGACTCCTTTCAAATGAAGATGCATATAGTGGAGCCATTGTGCCCCCAGATGTAATTATAGGCATATTAAAATGGTTAGATACCCAAGGCATGGACTGAGGGTCATAATGTTGCATACCATTATGAACAACAGACAGAATCACCTCCATGAAATGAGTGAACATCATGGGGATGGTAGCAGTAAATGAGGGAGCTATGGGAACTCCACTATCCATGATACCGATGACTTAGTACATAATCCTAAGGCCAACTAGTAATCAAAGAGTACACCAAAAATCAAACGGCCAAAATGCACACAAACGGGGTAAAGTGGCTGAAAGTGGCCTCCCTCCCTAAAGAAGGTATGTCTTGCCCAAGAGGGGATTGAGACCCCCTACTAAATATCAGAGGTAACATAATCAGTTATAAGGGCCCTCATGGGCATAACAACCAGTCGATCAGATCCCCCCAGAGAGGTAATCCTCCATAAAGGTTGTGTGTTGTCTAACCCTTATCTGACCCAGGGTATTTGCAGAATAACTCTTGCAAGTAACCTATGTGGCACCTAAGTCAAGCAACTTATAAACAAATTTATAACTGATGCACATATGAGCCATCATAATTCAGGTCCACTATATGGGTAGGGTAGCAAAGCATGAAACCTTGAAAGTACCGCCTCTCATGGAGGTAAAGGCACTAGCAAGATCTCGAGATACGAATAGATCCCCAGAAATATCTCTGACGCTAAGAAGGTATCAGGGGGATATCTCTTCAACCAAACTCACGTGACCTCGTGATTAACTCTAGTGTGAGCGGATCCTCCTGATATTACCAATTATACAATGGATTTCTCCACTCCCTTTCTCACACACATATGTTGATTTAACTGCCTTGTAGAAGTTTACTCACAAAATATTATTCCAAGGCACTAAATCTTAAGCTAGTTTGTGCACCCTAGAAAATTAAATCGTGACTAATCAATTTTAAATTATAACGTTAATTTTAGTGGCCATGATTACTCAAAAAGGTATGGTATTGAAACTCATGATGTTATGACTCAACAAGAAAAGTAAATGTGAGTATAATGCAAATTCCTAACTTTAATTTTCAATGAATGATATGCTTCTAAAAACAAATTCAATTTTCAATTTCAACTCTACAATTTTGAAGTAAAAATGAAAATTTTCATTACATGCACTAAGCTAATGAAAAGGACTCAAAATACCAAAATGCCAAGCAATGAAAAATGCCTAATATTTTTGTATTTTCAATATAATAAAAATGAAAATGCATGGACTGAAAAGAAACTTGATATATAAACTCTAATGTGTATAGAAAGAGATAACTCAAGCAGGATACCAAGCAACAAAACGCCCTGCCCAATGTACAAGGAAAATCAAAATGAAAAGATGATGAGAAATACTCCACCCAAAAATTCAACCAGAAGCAGGTTTCTTGTCATCCCACAAGCACTTAACAGGCACTACAGAGACCCAAGAAAACTCAACAAACATCAAATCCCACCCAACAACCACCAGACCTATAAAAAAAGAAAGGAAAACTGATGTACGTGATTGTTTAGGAAAACAAAGCCATGTACGCAGCTTGTAGAGGGACAACATGCGTGTGTACGCGTCTGTCAAGGAAAAAAACATGTATATGTTTCAGAAAACAAGGCCAGGCAAGGGAGAAGGCTGAAAACTTAGACCCAGAGTGAACAGAGGCTATCAAGCAATGATATGACAAGAAACACAATCGGAGAGAGATCAATCTAAAGAGAAAAGTACTCCAAACCCTAAGAAATAAGATTCAATCCCCAATATGGTCACCAATTCTATTACGAGGAAAATCTCTCTCTAGCTAGGGTAAACCACAACAGACGAAAATGACTACAGAAATCAACTCTCTTCTCAAGTATGCTATGTAAACAAATATGTTTTCAAGACAAGATAAAAGGCCTACCTCATCCAGACGTTCGATGAAGTCCACCGTTGAGCACTCGACTCAAAGCGATATACCTGCAACTAGTCCTCAACAACCAAGCAAAGCAAGCATATGGTGATATTATATGATGTTAGCACATTGTTGGCAGCCACCAATTTTGTCGATTGTTATCACAATTAAAATCACCACAAAGATATTATTATCTTTGTATAGATGTCGCCTCCCTACATTTATAAACGCTTATGTTTATGAGATTCTTGGCGATTATTGAGATAAATTTATCTTATGAGTTTTTCGTTGAATTTTCATTTGTTTTGTTTTGAGATTCATGACTATAACATGAATTTAAATAAAAACTTGGTAATGATTCTATAGTTATTTTTCCTACCTAAGAATTTGCACTTTGAAGGCACCTATATGTTGCTAAGATTCAAGTTTTATAAATTAATTGATTAAATTACCACCACAATCTTTATGTTTTATGGATTTCATGATTTAATCGATTCCTTGGTTGATCATTTGGTTGTAATATTTGAATTGTATGAATGTACAAAACATTGGGTTAATATTCGATATGGGTCTTCTCAACAATCATATCAAACCTTCATGTCGCTTGGTATTGGTCTGTTGTACCCACGACTACACCTCACCTTGTTGTCCTGTGCATTAATTAAACCATTCATTATTCGAATTGGCATTCGATGGTAATCGAGGGTTTTTAAACTCTTTATGTGTAATGGCTCTTAGATCTGCATGCCCTTCAGTTCCCTGTATCTCTGAACTTAAGTTATCAAGCATGGTAGTCTCTAAAATTCGTAGGTTTCAAGCCATTTTAGTTTGCACAGGCCTCTCTCTGCCACTCATTTATTGTAAGTCAAAATCTGCCTCCCATGATACCTATTGTGTCTATTCCACAGTGACCATGGCCTTGTGCTTTGAACTGAACTATTTGAATTTGAGTTTTAAAAAAAAAAACCCATAATTTCATACCTGAGACATGTTTTTACGAAACATTTTCTGGGCAAACGATTAACAATTTGGAGAAAATGTCATAAACCCATTTATGAAATGGGCTCATTTATTGTCCACACAAAGTGTTTCTTCAAAAAATGAACCATTTCATAGATACGTCTCAACCTTTGGAGGGAAAGATCTCAGAATTTCTGTTTTGGTTGAGGTAAGCGCTTTTTGTTTTTTTTTTCTCAGATATTAATCCGACTGTTGATGTGTTCATAGGGTTTGATATGAACATGTCATTCTACTTCTTAATGAGCCTTTATAAAATTTCAAAACGTTTTAAGAGACAAAGCATGAATTCTCTGTGTTAAGAACCAAATATCAATATAGCAAAGAAAAACCTCAGAATAAGTACTCAACGCCTTGAAAAAGAGAGAATTTCAGATAATAAGCCTCTTCGAGGGGGAAACCTCCTTTCACCCCACATAAATGTTCAAGTACAAGATGATTCCAAATGAAAATGTCTCCTTGGTATATATAGGAGACAAGGAGGTATAATTACAACTAATGGAATAAAGACAACATAAATAAAATAACATTACTAATGTAATATGCCCCAATTAAGGGGTAATGAGCCAATATTAGGGCTTAACATGCCCCTCTCCTTGAGACAAGTGTTGTCCGCAACCCTTGAGTAACTTTAGATGCTTCTGTATAAAAGAC